>JBBPBX010063922.1:0-20396 GCA_038048925.1 Garcialebias charrua | reverse complement strand
AGAGAGAGAGAGTCTTTATTGTCATTTGCACCGCATGTGGTACATGTGATGAAAACGAGATTATGTACACGGGGTCCCAGTTACATCCAACAACAAATGCAAGAGAAAAACAGTAATAACATCTAGAATTAACTAAGAAAAACATCAACTAGTAATACACTAAGCCTAATATAGTGGGAATAAACAGCAGCACGAACATGAGTTTGTATGAGCAGATGGTCACAGATGAACACAGCAACAAGAAAACAGATCAGCATCAGCATGATGTGATATTTTGCAGTGTTTATTTTTATTTTATTTTTATTTATTCATGAGTCTAACAGCCTCAGGGTAGAAGCTGTTCCTCAGTCTAGTGGTTCTACACTTGATGCTCCTCAACCTCCGTCCTGAGGGGAGTGGGGCAAAGAGTGAGTGTGCTGGATGAGTGAGGTCTTTCATGATGCAGGTGGCTCTTTTCCTGCATCTGGAGGTGTAAATGTCTGTGATGGTGGGGAGACTGACTCCAACAGACTTCTGTGCAGCCTTCACCACTCTCTGTAGAGCTTTCCTCTCTTCAACTGTGCAGCCTCCATGCCACACGTTGATGCTGGAGCACAGGACGCTCTCCACTGCACACCTGTAGAACGAGGTGAGAACTGGGCTGCTCAGACCAGCACGTCTCAGCCGTCTGAGGAAGTAGAGTCTCTGATGACCTTTCTTGATCAGGCTGGTGGTGTTGTTGCTCCAGCTGAGGTTATCATTCATGTGTACACCCAAGTATTTGTAGCTGGAGACCACTTCCACTGCAGACCCACCTATTTTCAGTGGGGCATGGGTGTGTTTGTTCCTTCTGAAGTCCACAATCATCTCCTTTGTCTTCTTCACATTCATGTGAAGATTATTCTCTTTGCACCAGCTCTCCAGGTGTTCCACCTCCTGTCTGTAGCTGGACTCATCATTGTTTGTGATGCATCCCACCACCGCTGTATCATCTGCAAACTTAACAATATGACAGCCTGGAAGTGTGGCTGTACAATCATATGTGAGCAGAGTGAACAGAAGGGGGCTCAGCACACATCCCTGAGGAGAGCCAGTGCTGAGGGTTATGGTGGAGGAGGAGAAGTTGTGGATCTTCACGGACTGTGGTCTGTCTGTTAAGAAGTCTAGTACCCAGTTACAAATAGAGGGGCTTAGTCCAAGTGTAGATAGTTTGTCTATCAGAGTTTGGGGGATCATGGTGTTGAAGGCAGATGTGAAGTCCACAAAGAGCAGACGCACGTATGAGTCCTTCTGATCCAGGTGGGTGAGAGCAGTGTGGACCACGGAAGAAATGGCGTCCTCTGTTGATCGGTTCTCACGGTATGCGTATTGATGAGGGTCCTCGTTGATGTTGACGGTTGCCTTGATGTGGGACATGACCAGTTTCTCAAAACATTTAGCGACTATCGGGGTGAGGGCCACCGGTCTATAGTCATTCAGACCAGTCACTGTGGAGCTCTTTGGGACTGGGATGATGGTCGCGGTCTTCAGGCAGGTGGGAACTGACTCCAGTGCAAGTGAGGTGGTGAAGATGTCAGCCAGCACCTCACAGAGCTGGTCCGCACATTCCTTCAGAACTTTCCCTGGGATGTTGTCTGGTCCGGTTGCTTTATGAGGATTAATCTTTCTGAGACTGCCTCTCACTTCTGCTGCGGACACCCTGAGATGCTCTTCATCTGGTGATGAGGTGAGTCTGGTGCTAGCTGGTCTGTTTGGATCATCAAAACGTGCATAAAACTTATTGAGGGCATCAGGCAGAGATGGGTCCCTGGGGCATTGTTTGTTCTTGCCTTTGTAATCTGTTATGCATTTAATACCCTTCCACATGCTCCGTGGGTCTTGTGAGGTGAACTGTCCCTCGATCCTCTGTGCATACGTGGCCTTGGCCTTCTTAATGCCATCCTTCAGTTCTTTCCTGCTCTTTCTCAGCTCCTCTTTATCTCCTGACTTGAATGCAGTGTCCCTGGCTGCTAGCAAGGCGTGAACTTCTTTATTTAACCAGGGTTTCCGGTTCGGGTAGGATTTAACATATTTTTTTATGGATACATTTTCAGAGCATGTACTGATGTAGCCCAGGACTGAGGAAGCGTACAGTTCCATGTCCACTGAACTTCCATCAGTAGCTGCTTCTCTGAAAACAGACCAGTTTGTCTTCTCAAAACAGTCTCTCAACATGGGGGAACTATCTTGAGGCCAGATTGTTATCTCTCTTTGTTCCGGCTTGGAGCGCCTGAGTGGGGGTAGCTGTCTTGGTGCCAGGATCAGAGACTCGTGATCGGAAGCTCCGAGCGGTGGGCGTGTCTTCGCCGTGTATGCCCCCTTTACATTAGTGAAGACTTGGTCGAGCGTTTTATCTCCTCTCGTAGCTGTGAAGACGTTCTTATTGAAGGCTGGGAGGGAGACTTGAAGATCTACGTGATTCACGTCTCCGCAAACAATGAAGAGCCCCTCAGGATATTTACACTGCAGCGAGGTGAGTAAGTCATGAATTTCTCCCTGGGCGTCATTAGCATTAGCATCGGGTGCTATGTAAATAGCTGTTATTAAAATCACAGCATGGTCGCGAGGAAGATAATGCGGCCTACATCTTACTGTGATCAACTCGACGGCAGCTGAACAAAGCCTTTTAATCACGGAACAGTTCGTGCACCAATCTTTGTGTACGTAAATACAAACACCGCCGCCTCGTGTTTTCCCTGTAGTCTCGGTGCACCGGTCCGTTCTGAAAAAGAGCCTATTATCCAGCTCGTAAACAGAGTCTGGTGTGTCCTCCGAGATCCACGTTTCTGTCAGGCAGAGCACGGAGCACCTTCTCATCTCCTCCGACGTGGTCACTCTCAAACGAAGTAGATCCATTTTGTTGTCCAGCGAGCGGACGTTAGACAGAAAAAGAGCCGGCATCGGGGGTCTACCGGTTTTAGCGTCTGCCCGCAGTCTCGTCATAATTCCTGCACGGCAACCTCTCTTCTTTCCACGAGAGCACCGCTTCCTTTTCTTTCCCCTGGAGCGCATCTGCTTCCAGAAGGACGTTCTTAGCAGCTCCAATCTTCCGAGCTCTGATTTGAGTTCGTTGCTGATTTCAGCTGTGCCCTGTGGTAAATCCGCTCCGATTCTTAACAGTTCAGTTCGGCTATAATTCACCCGCAAAAAACGAGCAGTCAGGTACAAAAACACTATTAAAATTACTGGTTGGGGAGAGGGAAGTCTGGGCCTCCCTACTTAGGCTGCTACCCCCGCGACCCGACCCCGGATAAGCGGATGAAAATGGATGGATGGATGGATGGATGCTGATTCAAAGGAGACTGCATTTCTTCCATACTCACAAGTTGTCTTATTTGTGACTCATATGTGACTCAAGTCCAAGTCATGACTTTTAAGCTCACATCTCTTTTTGGAGCTAATGCCCTTTAAAAAGGAACCTAGTAAAATTAAGGTTACATTTCCTTTTTAGGACTATCATCTCATTATTTGACCATCATTTTCCCCCAGCTTTTTAATATTATATGCTGAATGTTAGCACTACAGGTAATAGGTCAAATCTAGTATAAGTCAACCTCTACCTGAAATGTACACAAGTGTGTTTTCCACAAGACCATCGAAGCGGCTGGGAAGGTAGCTGTGGTCATGTATAAGAGCAGGAATGTCAGCAAACGGTGATGGAAGATCTTCTTCTTCTACAGAGGACATATCTACAGCTGACAGGTTTGTTGATGTGTCAATGTGGTAGAACTGGTCAGCAGAGGACATTGGTTCAACTGGTAGGGACTCGTCTCATCCTGTGCGGTCACATTGCCTTTTATGCTTGGTTTAGCACCACACCGGGCCATCACACTCACAGAAATATTTAACCCCAATTTTTAAGATTTATGTAATTTTATTAAATGACAAAATTGCGTGCCTTTTTATTAGATAATTTCAAGGCAAACCTATGAAATAAACCTTACATGATGCATATTCATTCATGTAATAAGGCCTATTTATTTTAAATGCATAACCCTCAGGTTTATGTATTCAGAATTAATAACATATAATTACTCTAAATGAATAATCTTGAGGGTATTTATTTCAAATACATAAAGAATATTATTTTAATTTGCATAATAATCAGGTTTATTATTCAATATAAATAGCATATATTTATTTTAATTACATGTCATTTATGCATATGTAATGAACTAAATTAATCAAAATGCATAACATTTATGCAATTCCTTTCCATTCATACCAACAATCTTAATGAACCAATCAGTTGTTGTTCTTTCAACATCTTTATTAAACTTCAAATCATATTAAATACACAAAATTATAATATCAAAATTAAAGTTTCACTTGTGCATATTCACAAGACCATAGGTCCCATTTTGGCCATACTTTTCCTAAAATATTACAAGTAAAAAAAATAAAGACTTCACCTTAGTGGATTTTGTAGAAACTTAAGCACCTTTTAGAACAAATCTTTGTAACACTTAACTCCACTGAATCTGGAAACAATTCAAGAAAAAAAATCTGGTTTGAGCTGAGGTAATACAATATGTCCCGCTAAAACATTTTAGAAACCAACCATCTATGAACTTGCATAAGAACTCACCTACACAGCCACATTCACACATCACTTCCTGTTAAGTGCTTCAACATCAAAAGAAAAAAAAAGAACATTAAACAGGTATTTTCCTGACACACCCTTCAAAAACTATAAGGGATTTAAACAGTCTGTATGATGGAGAAACTGACAAAAAATCAGGTAGCTGTGTATGTGCATTATTGCCAGCCAAATCACTGGGGCAATTTGAGTTTCAGTGTCTGTACTTTTGGTGACAGCTTGGCTGAGTCCAGGTTCATCAGGATTTTCTGGTACACCTCGAATGTACGGGTCAGGCTTTTCGGATAGCTCAAGTTGAGTGCATAGATCAGTCCATAAAGCATCACGCACGCATGGCTGACACTCTGTAGGTTATGGAGGACTTCCACACCTTCCAGCACAACTCCAACATCAGCAAAGCGTCCATTACCTGGACCATCAGGACCACGACCCTCTGCTCGGACAGTGTAGATGCCCATGGTCTTCTCCGCAATGTCTGCCTCAGCCTCTCTGGATTCAATGTCCTGGAATATAAAGAGAACAGAATGATTGGTTATGTGATCCTAACCTTGACCACTAAAATCTAAGCAGCTCATCCTTAGGCCAAGTGAATGTTCATTTGAAGAAATTTCTTTAAAGCACTGCATATGTGTTATGTAGCATGTATGTATGTGTAGTATGTATGTTATGTATGTGTGTAGTATGTATGTAATATGTATGTATGCGTGTAGTATGTATGTAATATGTATGTATGCGTGTAGTATATATGTAATATGTATGTATGCGTGTAGTATATATGTAATATGTATGTATGCGTGTAGTATATATGTAATATGTATGTATGCGTGTAGTATGATATGTAATATGTATGTATGCGTGTAGTATATATGTAATATGTATGTATGCATGTAGTATATATGTATGCATGTAGTATATATGCAATATGTATGTAGTATATATGCAATATGTATGTAGTATATATGTAATATGTATGTATGTAGTATATATGTAATATGTATGTATGTAGTATATATGTAATATGTATGTAGTATATATGTAATATGTATGTAGTATATATGTAATATGTATGTAGTATATATGTAATATGTATGTATGCGTGTAGTATATATGTAATATGTATGTAGTATATATGTATGTATGTATGTATGTAGTATATATGTAATATGTATGTATGTAGTATATATGTAATATGTATGTATGTAGTATATATGTATGTATGTAGTATGAATGTATTCTGTATGTATGTAGTATGAATGTATGTATGTAGTATATATGTAATATGTATGTATGTAGTATATATGTAATATGTATGTATGTAGTATATATGTATGTATGTAGTATATATGTAATATGTATGTATGTAGTATATATGTAATATGTATGTATGTAGTATATATGTAATATGTATGTATGTATGTATGTATGTATGTAGTATATATGTAATATGTATGTATGTATGTAGCATATATGTAATATGTATGTATGTATGTAGCATATATGTAATATGTATGTATGTATGTAGTATATATGTAATATGTATGTATGTATGTAGTATGTATGTATTCTGTATGTATGTATTCTGTATGTATGTATGTATTCTGTATGTATGTATTATGTATGTTTGTATGTATGTTGTATGTATGTATGATGTATGTATTACAGGTAGTCCCCGATTTACGAGCGAGATCCGTTACAACGAGGCGCTCGTAAACCGGAAATCTCGTAATTTGGAACGGCCGCCACGCTTCTCGTAAGTCCGGAAATTCGCTCGTAAATTGGAACGGTTTTGCTAGCGCGACTACAAACACTCGTTTTTCATCGAAAAACTGCTTATGAGTGCATAAAAATGATCGGAAACGTGTGTCCACATGTTTAGCTAACGAACTGTGGTGAAAAAACACAGGAAAACTCAGTATTTTTTGCGTTTTTTCCAATAATTCGCCAGCTCGTAAGTCTGGAACCTCGTAGATCAGAGCGCTCGTAAATCGGGGACTACCTGTATGTATTTATGTATTCTGTATGTATGTAGTATGAATGTATGTATATAGTATGTGTGTAGTATGTATATATTCTGTATGTATGTAGTATGAATGTATTCTGTATGTATGTAGTATGAATGTATGTAGTACGTATGTAGCATGCATGTATGTATGTAGCATGCACAACACCAACATCAGCAAAACGTCCATTACCTGGACCATCAGGACCACGACCCTCTGCTCGGACAGTGTAGATGCCCATAGTCTTCTCCGCAATGTCTGCCTCAGCCTCTCTGGATTCAATGTCCTGGAATATAAAGAGAGCAGAATGATTGGCTATGTGATCCTAACCTTGACCACTAAAATCTAAGCAGCTCATCCTTAGGCCAAGTGAATGTTCATTTGAAGAAATTTCTTTAAAGCACTGTATATATGTGTTATGTATGTAACATGTATGTATGTATTCTGTATGTATGTAGTATGAATGTATGTAGTACGTATGTATGTAGCATGCATGTATGTATGTAGCATGCACAACACCAACATCAGCAAAGCGTCCATTACCTGGACCATCAGGACCACGACCCTCTGCTCGGACAGTGTAGATGCCCATGGTCTTCTCCGCAATGTCTGCCTCAGCCTCTCTGGATTCAAGGTCCTGGAATATAAAGAGAACAGAATGATTGGCTATGTGATCCTAACCTTGACCACTAAAATCTAAGCAGCTCATCCTTAGGCCAAGTGAATGTTCATTTGAAGAAATTTCTTTAAAGCACTGTATATGTGTTATATATGTAACATGTACTGTATGTATGTATTCTGTATGTATGTAGTATGAATGTACAGGTAGTCCCCGATTTACGAGCGAGATCCGTTACAACGAGGCGCTCGTAAACCGGAAATCTCGTAATTTGGAACGGTTGCCATGTCTCTCGTAAGTCCGGAATTTCGCTCGTAAATTGGAACGGTTTCGCTAGCGCGACTACAAACACTCGTTTTTCATCGAAAAACTGCTTAAAACTGCATAAAAATGATCGGAAACGTGTGTCCATATGCTTAGCTAACTAACTGTGGTGAAAAAACACATGAAAACTCAGTATTTTTTGCGTTTTTTCCAAAAATTTGCCAGCTCGTAAGTCTGGAACCTCGTAGATCAGAGCGCTCGTAATTCGGGGACTACCTGTATGTAGTACGTATGTATGTAGCATGCATGTATGTATGTAGCATGCACAACACCAACATCAGCAAAGCGTCCATTACCTGGACCATCAGGACCACGACCCTCTGCTCGGACAGTGTAGATGCCCATGGTCTTCTCCGCAATGTCTGCCTCAGCCTCTCTGGATTCAATGTCCTGGAATATAAAGAGAACAGAATGATTGGCTATGTGATCCTAACCTTGACCACTAAAATCTAATCTAAAATCTAAGACTTCCTCACCCTCTCCCTGCGAGATTGTTCTTCCTAGAAAACAAAACCGAGCTGTGATGGTCCACACAGACAAATGGTTTTATGGCATAACTTCACAAACAGGAATTCTTACCCGAATGATGTCCTCCTTCTCTGTCTCCTGAACCTGGTAGAGAATCTTTGACAGCTCCTGATCCGACTCCATTTTCCCTATGATACGTTCATTGTATGCTTCACTCTGAGTGCTCGCCAGCATGGTACAATACTGAACTATGTGTGTGTGTGTGAAAAGACACAAACAATTTCAAAATAAAAACAATATGGCAGAACGTTGCGGCAAACTTTCATCCAGCCAGACTTGACTTACTCATGCGACGGTGTTGACGGAGGATTTTAATGAAATCGAATGTGTTGACGCCCAACAACAGCTGATTCTCACATTCTCTGTCATCACTGGCAGTCTGTAAAACAGGAGAAAAAGGGTGTCCAAAAGATCTGTGTGTGTGTGGGCACAAGTCAACTATCAACAAATGTCGACAGACAAACCTTGAGGATTTCTAAGACTTCATCAGCTTTCTTTTGAGAGACAATGGCATCGTCATAGAATAATAAGAATAAGAATGAATTTAATTTATAACGCACTTTTCATTAACAAAAATCTCAAAGTGTTAGAAACGACTGAACTGACGCTGGAGCCAAAAGGCATCGATGTCTCGAGGATGTAAATCTTTTTTCTTCACAGTCATCACATCACCTGTTCCACCAAACTACATAAACAGGAATTAATTAACAATAAAAAAAATTCTGAATAAAAAGGCTGAAGTACTGACTAATGACAAGAACACTACACTTACATTGGTTGTGTAGTGGTCACACATGCTTCCTCTCCTTCACCGTCTTCATCTGAGTGTTCATCTCGTACTTCTCCAAACTGGTCTTCATCTCCTTCCTGCAAACCAGAAAAATGATTACTTTTATAATTTATTTGGAGCACAAACATCTGTATGTTCCAAAGCTTTTGGGGACAAAATTTGCAATACCTTTTATCACTGAAATTCAAAGTCAGGTGAATCTTATTTTCGACGAGGGTCAGTTCGTTGTGCAGAAAGCTGTTAGAACAAAAAGGAATTTAACATCATGAAAAAAAAAACTTTACCTTAAAAAAAAATCTTATCTGACTTTATAGCACAAGGGTTCCAAGAACTTAATAATAATAATAATTTGTCACATTTGTCATCTGTGTATGTTTCCCATACTTGACAGACGAAATTGGTCTTCTGCCTTTAACCCAACCACCACCAGGTGGTGCAGCGAGCAGCGTAGTCGCGCTCGGGGAGCTGGAGAATTAGATGTGCACTCATAGACACCCCAAGGTGTGTAGTGGCCGGGGCCGGGGCGCGAACCCGCGTCCTTCACGTTCCTTAATAAATTCACGCAATGGTCAAATCTTCTGGATTTAAATTGTTTCACTTTGACGTCTTCCAAATCATCGCGTGCACTGTGTGCTCAGCATATTAAAGATGTTACTTTAAATAAAAATCTGTGATTTTGTTGTCCTGTGACATGTTCAAATCTGTTCTGCCATCTTTGTTTTGATTTTTGTGAAAACAAAGTCAAAAGATGCTTCTTGTTTGTTATTTTAAACGTTTTATTTAAAATAAACTGGAGTGCACAGAATAACTTTAAAATATGTTGTTTTACATTAAATGCAGACTAGGTTTCATCATCTATTCTGTGTAAATGTTCTGCTTGTTTTTATCACAAAGTGACTGTAATTACTCTTCGTGGCCGCTATAGAGGCGCTGTTGACGCCCGCTAGCTTAGCCTTTAGCTTAACCGTTAGCTTGCGAGTAGCATCTAACAAAATCGGATTAAAAGCAACTTACGCAAAGAGTTTTAGCCTGTATGTGATACTCACTAGAACCGCGTTCTTTTAAGAGACATACTCAATGTTATTAAACCTGTTGAGACAGGTTCTGTGATTTTTAAACGTTAAAGAAAAATCTCCGTTTGTCTTGTGGTTATGTGTTATGCACTGCGCAAATAAATTATAAATAAATCGAATTTTAGCTCAAAATTCGAATACAGCTCATAGTTTGTAAATGACCACGAAGTAATTACGTTCAAGTTTAAAGAAATTCGGCCGTGTGGTTTATGACCTACAGTACTGTATATTGCTAACAGACACTGAGCTAACAGTGAAGTGGCTAGTTCATAGCTCTGGTTCATAGGCCCTGAGCAGGAGGCTGGACTACGACAGACGGTCCGACCAGAGAAGGCTGCCGTCGGACACATGAGCTGCGACTCACTCGTGTATCTCCTAGCTGCTAAGAAGCAACTGGGGGAAAGAAACCCAGCGTACCCCCACCTTTCTTTTACCTGCGAATCTTTACTTCCACGGCACGCGATTGTCTCGAACGAAAATTTAAAATTATATTGTAGCTAGCCGCTAGCTAAGACTTATATTAGTTGGCTAGCTCTACCGTTAGCTAACACGAGCTGAGTCAATATCCAAATCGCCTGTTATAAAACATTTTGATACCAACCAACTTCATGCATTATGATTAAAAAAACATACTTACTGGTATCTGTTAAGAAGATATTTCCCAAGAGAAGCAGCAAACGCGCTCAAAAATGAGGCTCTGCGCATGTGCGATGTGTGTGTGTTCTGAGCATGCGCGTTGTGTGAGGTTCTGCGCATGCGCATGACAATTTCACCCATTTAAATTCACATAACTTCTATGTAAACCAGTCACACAAATTTATATAATATAATCTTGATTGTTTTATATCTTTTTATATCTTTGATTATTTAAACAATGTTAGTAAGTAATACTAATTACATTCAATAAAGTAGATAATTTATTAAATGATGTATATAATCTTTCATTTTAATGCATAAATATAAAAAAAATGAGTTTTTAAATAAAATCAAGTAGATTTAAATGTATAAAACTTACTTATGCCATGAATCATTTCTGTGAGTGCAGCTTTCTGAAAATGTTCTTGAACTGGCTGGCACTAGGGTTGTTATTCCATCCACCTTAAAATAGACACAAGATATATAACAGTATATTACATATTCACCGATTCACCGAAAATTAAAAAGTGTTGGAACAACACCATCTTTTAATCTGACAGTCTGTCCTGTCCGATCAAAGTCCTCAGACCTGAAGTGATCACTGCAGAGCAGTGTCCTGTCCAGGGCAACAAAACCCTCTCTTCTCAGGGCAACTTCCCACTGCCGCCTCCTCTCTCTGGTTTTGGGAAACCTTAAAAACATGAAGAAGCTGGTCATTATTTTCCACACTTCCTTTCTTTACCTTTGAATTATAGTAATGACAAGTATACACATATATCATACTTTTGGTGTGCTTGCATTTACTTTTGGTACAATAAAACAGCTATTAAAAATGGTATCAAAAAGAAACACTGAATCATAATTTATATAAAGATACTTTTACAAGCCTTATACCATACCATACCATTTTATTTATAGAGCACTTAAAACAACAACAAGGTCAACCAAAGTGCTGTAAATATATATTATGTCATTATTATGTAAATATATCCATCCATCCATCCATCCATTTTCTTCCGCTTATCCGGGGTCGGGTCGCGGGGGTAGCAGCCTAAGTAGGGAGGCCCAGACTTCCCTCTCCCCAGCCACTTGGAGCAGCTCCTCTGGGGGAATCCCAAGGCGTTCCCAGGCCAGCCGAGAAACATAGTCCCTCCAGCGTATCCTGGGTCTTCCTCTGGGTCTCCTCCCGGTGGGACATGCCCGGAACACCTCACCAGGGAGGCGTCCAGGAGGCATCCTAACCAGATGCCCGAGCCACCTCAACTGGCTCCTCTCGATGTGGAGAAGCAGCGGCTCTACTCCGAGTCCCTCCCGGATGACTGAGCTTCTCACCCTATCTCTAAGGGAGAGTCCAGCCACCCTGCGGAGAAAACTCATTTCAGCCGCTTGTATCCGAGATCTTGTTCTTTCGGTCATAACCCAAAGCTCATGACCATAGATGAGGGTGGGAACGTAGATCGATCGGTAAATTGAGAGCTTTGCCTTTTGACTCAGCTCTCTATATGTAAATATCTATTATGTATAATATTATGTCAATAATATTATCTCACATAGTCCCACTTTTCATGTGTAGCATGACCTGTAATGTGCACTGATCCAAAATATAACTATGATTATTCTAATTAAAGTAATAATACTGTCACAGAGTCTTACTGGTGAAATGTGATCCCATGGTTTCTTGTTTTGATGTTACGTCTATTGGAGCATCCATAGGCTGCACAAAAGTCAGGCATCTTGTCAAAGAGTATTTCTGTAAAACACAAAGCAGTAATTAGTTTTGAACATACCAAACCGCTTGGAAATCATGTGCAGCTTTAGTTCAGTTAAAAACAAAGAGCTCCTAGTGATCTAAGAATGCTGGGGAAATGTTTGGAATACTAGCTAGCCCTTAATCAAAGGCTCTGGTTAATAGTCTGCTAATAAATACAGTGTGAGTGTGACACCCAACTATAAATATGAAACATGAATAAATCGTTTTAAAAAAGACGAAACTGCTGTCTGATTACCAAAAAATCATAGCCACGTTAATAACGTTTTTTTTTAAATAAACCGTTTGTAAATCCGTCAAGATTACAGCGAGTTAAGTGTATTTTTGTTTGTGTAAATCCCTCACCTCCATACGGTTTCCACAGCTGCAGCTAATGTTGCTGTCTGTGGCAAGATGGCCGCCGCTTGACGACGCCGGAGACTCCGCCTCAGCTTATCTAGTGTATATATATCTATGGGTACAGCTGCGCCAACACCGCGCCTTAAATAGTCCCACGTTGATGACGTCAGTGAAGAGCGCACCATAATAAATACGTCAATATTAACACCCCCACTCGCTCTCTCACTGTACAAAGTCACTCCATTACATCATTGTACACAGTTACTATTTACATCCCACAGTTCATTGTATAAAAAGAATAAATAAATACAAAACTGTACAACACACAAACTTTTCTTTGTCTCGTATATATACAATGATCGACATGATTCTGTACAACCTAATAAGTTTCTATTTCATCCATGTTACTTTAGACGTGAAAACCCCCACTGCATTTTTAACTTCTGGCAGTCTGGTCTCTTTTGGTGTATTAAACACTGAACTATAGCAATAGTCAACATTCTTTATTCCATAATCAGCACTCTCAGCCATACACTCATAGTCTTTTAAATATGCTGGTGTTTTTCTCTCCCTTTCAGAACGACGTAGACAATGTTCATTTTCATTCTGTCTAACACTTGTGCTTTCCTTTTTCAATGTAGGTTCAGACAAGATCTCTTGTGCTTCCTGTTTAACACTTGTGCTCTCCACACTCACTGTAGGTTCAGTAGAACTCCCATGTGCTTCTGCTGACACCTGGTGTTCTGCTTCTGACTCTAACTTAACAGGAATAGTTCTTTTGTTCCTAATTCCATAATCAAACATGTCTGGATCAATCTGAGTTTCCCATTCATTCACAGTTTTAGTTACAAATTTAACCAGTCTATGTTTACAAACTCTTCCTGTGTTTGGGTAATAGACTAAATATGCTGGGCTGTATTTATCATAACCCACAAAAATGCCCTTATCACACCTTGGATCTAGCTTTTTCTTAATTTGTCTATACGCATAACACACAGACCCAAATGCCTTCATTTTAGAAAGATCAGGCACCTTTCCTGTCAGCAGGTAATATGGAGTTTGCTCCAAACGATTGTTAAAACACCTGTTTCGAATTACTGCAGAAGCCATTACAGCATAAGTCCACAACTCTTTAGGTAAATAATTTTCTATAAACATGCATCTTGCCATTTCAAACAATGTTCTCCAGCTTCTTTCAGCTGTACCATTTTGATGTGGTGAGTAAGGTGCAGATGTCTCATGTCTGATAGAATTTTTACTCAGTAGACTGAAAGTCTTTTGACGTGAACTCTGTGCCATTATCAGACCTAATGCACTTTATTTTACCATAAGGGGCAACATCTGCAATAAACTTTTTGGTAGCTTTAATTGTGTCACCGTTAGCTTTAAGAAAATAGACAAATATTGTACCTGAACAGTCATCAGTAAATGCTAGTGTGTATTTGAATCTGCCTTTTGCAGCAGGTTCAATAGGACCAGCTAAGTCTGTATGGACTAATTCAAGAGCATTTTCTGCTTTTGCATCAGCTTGTCTATTTCTGCTTTGGCAAAATTTACCCATAATGCAAGTTTCACAGTCTAGGTTCATTTTATCATCCTTCCCTTTTAATTTTCATGCCTTTTACCACGTTTTCTAGCTTTAGTAGGTCTTGGAAATTACAGTGGCCTAAAATTTTAAGCCACTCCTGAATGTCATAACAACCCGAAATCACATCGTTTTGTTCATCATCATAATTTTCATCATTTTTATTATCATTGTCAAGAATGTCTAGAAAAATAAAGTCTATCATATACACTGATGTCAAACCTGGTACCGTCCTTAGAGATGAGTTGACTGCGTCCTTGTTTAAAGTTGATCGAGGCTCCCTTGGACGTCGCTGCTTTCACAGAAAAGATGCTCTGTGGATACGTTGGGACATACAACGCCCATTTGATTTCCACCTTCACCTTCCGTCCTCGTGTGTCCCGCAGCCAGACCTCCGCGTTACCTCTTTTCAACGCCACACCGTTCGTCCTCGTCCCAGTCAGCGAGCTCCATGAAGTGTTGCTCTGGTTGAAACGTGTCATCCCAGTGTTTGAACTTTTTCAGATCAGTGATGATGTGTGAGGTCGCTCTGTTGTCCACCATCAGGCCTCTCTGTTTCAATCCGCTGATCTGAGCGTCGTTCGTCTTGAATGCAAATGAGTGATCATCCTCCACTTCATCAGTTGCTTGGTTCACACTTTCCTTCTTCTTTCTCCAACAGTTACTGTCTGTATGACTTGGACTTTTACATATACGGCACCAATGTCGCTGTGTTTTATTCTTAGGACACTGCCTTGCTTTGTGTCCCTTTTGTCCACAGCTGTAACAGATGAACTCTTGATTTCCTCCTTGTTTCTGCATTGCGCTGCTCCTGAAGCTACTTGCTGTCATCACATTATCTTCTTCCACATTTGCATTAAAGTTCAAAGTGCTTTCATAACTTCTCAGCTTCACTTTGAACTCTGCAAACGTCAGTTTATCGTCACTGCTTTGTGTGATGTGGACTACAAATGGTTTATAAGGTTCTGGTAAACCTTTCAACACCATGGCAATCAGTAGTCCGTCACTCAGTGTTTCTCCAGCGTTTCTCAGTGCTGTAATCGCAGTTTCAGCTCGTATAATGTAGTCTGTGACAGTCTCACTTGCAGTTTTCTTAAGGGATGTCAGTTTCGTATAGAGGCAGATTACTCGCGGTTTTCCTTTGCCCGCATAATGGTCTCACAGGATTTGTAACGCTTTCCTGCCGTGGTCTGCTGCATCTCTCATAATTAAAGACAAACTTTTGTCATCAAGAAACTGTATTAGCTCTGCAAAAGCCTCATTTTTCGCTCCATCATAAAAACGAATAAATGAGCACGGCGATGACCACGCGGCCGCCGTACAAATGTTCTCCACTATCATACTTCCATGCAGAGCCGTGGAGGAGGAAATTCCTCTCATGGAATGAGCTAGAACAGGGGTGTCAAAGTCAAATACACCGAGGGCCAAAAAAACAAATTTGCTACAAGCCAAGGGCCGGACTGGTTCAATGTTTATTATAAGGAGGTGATGTTTTTTTTCTTCTTTCTGCACTCTTTTCATTCAATGTTTTTTTTTAATGAATTTGTTTTATTTTGTCTCTTTTAAATGAATGAATAAATGAATTAAATAAAATATTAAATAAAGCCTCAATAAACACTTATGATCAATAATTCATGTGAATAATGCAGAATACCATCCTGATTTATGATCAATAATCCAGGTGAATAATGCAGAATTATAAACACTTCTTTCATAACTTCTCCATCACTGAAAGACTTCTTATGTTGAGCCAGGATGCGGCTAACACGGTAGGAGGCGATCGTAGCAGTTTACCTTTTGTGCTGGGCCGAGTGAAGATCGATTGCTGGGCTGCAAGCTTGTTTTAGCTCCCGCACTTTGAGTCCGTAAAGAACTTTTAGGAGGGAAGTCACCGTTTGTGCGTCATCTTGAAATGCCGCTCCAAGTTACACTTTTTGGGTAAGGCAACGCTCGAATTACAGATGAGGCAAATAGACTTCGAATTAGAATAAACAAAAAAATACTCCTCCTCCTACTCTGTGTGAAAATAATAAGTTTTCGTTTGCTTGTTCGCTAGTTTTGCATCCATGTTTACTGCGTACTGACATTCACTCCACAGCGCTCTCACGCACCGATAGCTCCACTGCTGTCTTAAAGTCTCGTGAGTCACCGCACCCAAAACTCGTGAGACTATGTCTGTGAGAATACAAGATGGGGAGGGCTGAGGAAAGCGTTGCTGCGCATTGGAATATCGTCACTCCGCCCACCCCCCACCTCCACCACTTCTGCCGGAGTTAGAATGAAGCTGAGCAGCGGACATGTCACCTCCACCACTTCTGCCGGAGTTAGAATGAAGCTTAGCAGCGGACATTTCACCTTGTTAACAGCTGAGAGCCTGCTGCCGGTGTTCTGTGGCTTGCGGCCATAAATAATTGCTTTGCGGGTTGGATCTGGCCCCTTGGGCCACCACTTTGAAATATGTGAGCTAGAAGATTCTCGGGTGGTTCCATTCCAGATGATCTATAAGCTTCCGAAATAGCCTCACACAGCCAGTGTGAAAGGCACTGGATGGACAGAGGACGTCCTGCCGAGCTGTCCCTGTAATGCACAAACAGGCGTTGAAGAGCGGTGCAGTGCAGCCATGCGTGCCACGTAATAGGAGAGTGCATGCACGGGACAGAGGAGGTGAGACGTTGTTTCCTCCTCAGAATTATGAGAAGGGGGATGAAAACCATCCAGTGTGATCATTCTCGATCTGAATGAACTGGTGATGCTTTTTGGAGTGAAAGCAGGATTAGGACGTAGCATGGCTGAGCTGCCGTCAGCCTGAATTCTGAGGTATGAGGGATTAACAGAGAGAGCAGATAAATCACTCGCTCTCTTTGCAGATGTCAGAGCCAATAGCAGGCTGTTTTAAAAGACAGAAATTTAAGTGGAACCTCATTTAAAGGCTTGAACGGAGCTTTAATCAATTTGCGTAAAACCAATGTTGGGTCCCAATGAGGAGCGAGTGGGCGTGTCATGGGCCTGTGCCTCCGTACACCTTTCAGAAAACGCTTCATCAGTGGGTGATTAAAAGCTGTTCTGTCACCGAAACCTTCATGACAGGAAGAAATGGCAGCAGCATGAGTTTTTATTGTGCTGAAATGTAATTTATGATTATTTTAATAAATCTCCTCCCATTCCCTGATTGAACTGAACAATCGGGATTGGTCAGTTCAAAAGTCACTGACGTCAAGCTTCCTTCAAAAGTTTCCATTTTCTGTTTCTCCCTCAGTCTTACTGGAGAGTTGAACTGAGATGTTTTTCTCCTAAGCTAATGGACGGTGGTCAGGCGTCAAAGACCGCGTTCTGTCAGCGAGGGCTTATGGCACACTGGCTATAAGTCTGACCTTGAGCTCTAAGCTCTAACTTGAATGAGTTTTCCTTCGAGGAATATTTTATTCTGAAACCAGCCAGGAAGTGCCACTGCTTCTGCCGACTAAAGCAAACATCAACAAGATGCTGAATAGGAAAACACGTTGAAGTCTAGCTCTGACTTTCATTGGACCTCCGATCCGTTTTACGCCCAAGGCTGCTTCTCATCTCTTTACCAGAACTGAGACTGAACGTCTGAAAAGGTAAAAGAGTTGCTGATTGTTTACTGGAGCATACGATAAGTTTAGCAGGATTCGTTTGGAAGAGTGTCATTTTGGTTGGGACTCGGCTCAAGATAAACTTCCCTTCTTATCTTTCTTCTCATCTGAAGAGTTTAAGAAGTATTAATGTTTTTCTGACTAAATGTTTATCAATTTTTATGTTAAGAGTTACATTTTAGTTTAGTGTCAAGATGTTTCATTAAAGCCTTGAAGAGGGGGGGGGTTGTGCAGTCTTACTTCAAAGGCTCTGAATTTCTTGGAGGGATGGGTCCATCCTTCTCTGAAAAGCCATAATGTCTTTTGATGAATGGATACATATCACCCATCTCACTTCAAGCCTTGCAGTTCTTCTGAAAGGGAGTTAGGCAAATAATGTGTTTACATGCATCTCACAGCCAAGTTTGTAAGATGTTGATGAGTACAGCTTAGCAATTAAGGGCAAACTGACCTTGTAGCTGATAGATGAAACAGAAATCTTTTGGCGGTGCCTGGCACCGCTTTGAAAAACAAAGTTTGATTGAAAACGTGTTTGATGAGTGAGTGAAGTCATGTACTCCACAAAGGTATAAATTAAGAAGCGCTCGGATAAACATTCGAGAGTCTGCCGTGGTCATGATCAAGATGCTCGGCTGCGTTGATGTGTATCCCTGCCAAAAACTGTGATGGCTCTCCTAGTTGTGTCAAGAGGTGAGGGATAATGATTTTACGTCAATGCCTTGTTGTGTGTGCTGTTTAATTTCTGTGGCGGAGTTACTGACACATTTCTCTAGCAGATAACAGTTTGTATGTTTGAACATGTATGTTTTTACTTTTTTCTGTCACAAGACTTCTTTAATAAATATTCATTATTTTTAATTAAGTCTGTTTGTTTTCTTCCAAACCAGTGAGTGTGCCCACCTTTCACGAATATTTCATAGAACATCATCTTAACTATTTCTTTTAAACTTCTCTTGCCAGTAACTTAAGTAAAAAGCCTCCAGATAATAAGTAATATGTCATCTCATTACTTGTTTTCTGTTGTCCATAATTTTAAATCCGCTGACGAGTAAATTATAGGTAAATCTGATCGATCAATCAATGTACATATGTATGATGTAATTTATGATTCTTTTAATAAATGGCAGCACTCCTGGTGTGCCAACATAAACTAACTTTTCATTGTCACATTACATCTCATCACCTGGTCACAAAATTTATTGATTAATCTGAAAAAGAGAGAACCCTTGAATTATTGATAATTTGTGTCGGTATAAAACCTGCTCATTTTACATCGTCAAGAAGCTGTTGTGTTGGTATTTTACATTATAAACGGGACAAAGAAGCATATTTCTGTTTGAAACGTTTGTCAGTTGTGGTTTTCTGACGTTTGGACCGGACCCGGCTTAGAATCGGTTCCGATAGAAGTCCGTTGTTGTTTCAACAGTTAAAACTGCTGTCTTACTGAGAGAAGGCTCAGTGGTCCTGTTAAATGTTGTCGCCATATTTTTCAGAATTTCTTGCAATGTTTTGAAAGGTTTTTATGAGTTGTAAAGAGTCTGATGACTTGTGTTAAGCTAAGCTATGTTAACATCTATCTGAAAGCTACGTTCACAACTTCCTGTTTACATGAGCTTTGGTCGAAAGAAAACTACAGCTACCGTGATTGCTTGGGAAAAGAACTACAAGGGCTGTGATTGGTCAAGTTACAGTCACGTATCTGTATTGCAAGCGATGACTCGCTGGAAGCTGATGACGCACGCCATTGTGTCAAATCACTCTATCGTCAGACAACGTGACCCCCCACAAAAGAAACAATCTTTTCCTTAAAGTTCTGGCTCTGGCGGGGGCCTGTGTATTTGTCGCTGTTGACCCCGGGGGGTCATTGTGTGTGGTCCCTGGTGGGGTTCGTCCGGTTCTTCCCCTTGGTCGGATCTGGGGAGTGGACGAGTGGCTCGTCCTGTTCGGGTGGTCCTGGGGACTCTGGGCTCGGGGTCCTTCCTGGGGTCTTGGGCTTTGATCGCCCTTTCGTCTGTCTCGGGCTTTGGGGGGACAGATCTCTGATACTTCACAATCGCTACTAAATGTTCTATTGGAGGAACCTTATTCACTTATGCATGCTCACAACCACACACAAATGGATGCAGGGATGTATATGTAGATATATGTAGATGGGTATATAAATGAATATAAATATATATGTATGTATACTGTATATATATTTGTAGGTATGGGTATGTTTATATATAGAAATCTAATGCAAGGTCATGAATATTATCAGTCTTTATGCTTGTATGTTTCGTTGCTGTGTTCTGTCATGTGCTTTGCAGGATTGTGGACGGAGGTTTGGTGTGTTTGCCTTGTGCTCTTTTTGTGGATAATTGTTGTTTTGTTGTCTCACTTTCTCTTTTCTTTCTTTCTCTCTATTAAAAAAATAAAAAAATAAAAATAAAAAATACATATTGGAGTGAGAGGATGGCTATAAGGTGTGAAGGGAGGCCATCTATAAATGAAAAAAAAAAA
>JBBPBX010063921.1:0-13137 GCA_038048925.1 Garcialebias charrua | reverse complement strand
TTCCTTCCTTCCTTCCTTCCTTCCTTCCTTCCTTCCTTCCTTCCTTCCTTCCTTCCTTCCTTCCATCCATCCATCCATCCATCCATCCATCCATCCATCCATCCATCCATCCATCCATCCATCCATCCATCTCAGTCAGTCGATTGATCGATCGATCAATCATCTGCTTCTTCCAAGGCCGTATCACATTAGCATCAGCTTAAGCATGGAGGCCCAGACATCTCTTTCCCTAGCCATCTCTTCCAGCTGTTTTGGGAGGACTCTAATGCCGGGTACCGACCAAACGCGTCAAAACGCTTCTGCCGTCCCCTTTTGGCCGCTTGTCACTGTTCACACTGAAGCCACTGAAGACGCGTCTGATGACGCGCACTGGGAGGAGGCAGAGGAGGGGGTCTGGGTCTTTTTCCGGTCGGGTTGTTCGTGTCATGCACACCGGGCAGATGAAATCAGCTGCACATGAGCCTCGTTACTACTTGAGTGGGTTTTCTACGAGCCGAACTGCAGCTCCAAAAGTCTTTGTTGAGATTAAAACGTTTTTTTTTTATGTTTGGGGTGATCGTACGCTCGAGCGGACAGCAGCAACTGTAAAAATGCCAAGTTTCTTACCGGAGGCTGGTTTCTTCATGGAGGCTCGATGGGGTAAGTTTAAAAAGTCCAAAAAAAAGTCCCGTTGTCGTTGCGTCTCACATAGCAGAGTCTCTCCCGATTGGTTGCTGCGACGCGTCGAGCAGCATCGAGCCGCCAAAGGTCAACTAGGCGAACTTTGGCGGCTCGACGCTGCTCGACGCTTCGGCTGCGTCGCGTGCGCGGAAATGAACTGCCGCGCGCCGCCGCGCCGCTTCAAACACTCAAAACGCGCAGCTTCACGATTCGACGCGCCTCGACGCGTCTCCACATAGACTTTCAATGTAAACCGGCCGCTTCCGCTGCCCGAAACGCGTTTGGTCGGTACCCGGCATAAGGTGTTTCCTGGCCAGCCGAGAGATGTAGTCTCTCCAGTGTGTCTTGTCTTCCCCATGGTCTCCTCCCAGTTGGACATGTCCATAAAATCTCCCTAGGGAGGCGTCCAGGGAGCATCCTTACCAGATGTCCGAACCATCTCAACTGGCTCCTCTTTATGTGGAGGAGCAGCGACTCCAAATCTCTCTGTTATAACTGAACTTCTCACCCCATCTCTAAGAGAAAGTCCAGCTGCCCTTCAGTGAAAACTCATTTCAACTGCTTGTATCTGTGATCTCATTCTTTCGGTCACTACCCAAAGTTTGTGAACATAGGTTAGGGTAGGAATGTAGGTAAACCGAGAGCTTCGCCTTACTGCTTAATTCCCTCTTCACCACAACGGACTGGCACAGACTCCACAATACTGTGAAAGCCACTCTGTTCCATTTTTCAGTGTCCCGCTCTACTCTTACCTCACCTGTGAACAAAACCCCAAGATACCTAAACTTTTTACTTGAGATAGAACCTCACTCCGAACCAAGAGAGGGCAGTCCAACCTTTTCTCACCGCAGATCATGTATTTATTTATTATTTTATTTATTTATAAAATTTGTTCATTTTTAAAATATAAAACAAATCAATCCCATAAACGATAACATACAAAACATAAGAATGAAAGGTAGCAGAAAGAAGAAAAAAAATCTTATTATATCTGCCCCCTTTTTCAAACAATTAGTTCAATCAAAAAATAATCTTCAGTAACAGAACAAAATGAATAACTCTAACTTGAGCATGCATCAGGGTAAAATGAGTAACTCTTTCTATTTTTTTAACCACAATACACATTATGCTACTTCATATATTTTTTTTTAACAATTCAGTTTTGATCATTTTCTTAAATGTACACACTGACTTGGCATTTTTAACTTCATTCTCCAAACAATTCCTCAGTCCAATTCCTTGGATTGAGGTAGACCGTCCCTTCAAACTAGTTCTGAATTTTGGTTTTACAAATATCTCTGTCCCCTTTAGATTATAACAACTTTGTCTTTTAACAAAATGTATTTGGATATTTAAAGGTAATGGGTTATTCTGAGCCTATACATAACTGATAAAATATTATAATCTACCAAATCATGGAACTTCAATAACTTCAGTTGATAAAATAATGTGCTTGATGGATGACAGTAATGCTTTCTAGTGATAATTCTTAGAGCTCTTTTCTGTAAAACAAAAATAGGCTTTGTAATTGTTTTACACGCTTTCCCCCAAACATCAATACAATAGATTTTAAAGACCGTGTGGTGAATTTCAACATTTTCTTCAATAAACATTATAAATGTCATAATTGTAATCTTGTAAATGAGTAAAAAGTCTCAAAATTGTAGCTCAATTAATTTTGGAGTTATAGAGCAAACTGTGTATAAACATATTTCTATTTCAGGATTTTTTAGGCGTGTTTTAAACGTGACCGCGTTTCGTCACGCGGTCCTCATTAGTATAGCCCCACCCCCTGCAGCTCCAGCCGTATAAATTCGCCTCGGTGGAGCCGTTCACTCGCGAATCGCAGATAGCATCAGATAGCAATAGCATAGATATTTTGTTCATTGTTAGCTAGCTAATCAATTATGCCTCGTTCGTGCATCTTCCCTGGATGTCGCAATTCATTCATTCATTCAACCTTTATTTATACAGGCTAGCCTCGTTGAGTCACGGGGACTCATTTACAAGAGGGACCTGTCTCACTCACACCAAACAACCATCCACTCTCACACTCACACCTAGGGTCAATTTAGAGTCACCAATCAGCCTAACAAGCATGTTTTTTGGTCTGTGGGAGGAAACCGGAGTACCCGGAGGAAACCCACGCATGCACGGGGAGAACATGCAAACTCCACCCAGAAAGGCCCCGGACCGGGATTTGAACCGGCAACCTTCTCGCTGAGAGGCAGCAGCTCTACCAGTTGTGCCAACGTGCTGCCCTGTCAGTGCAATGGTCAGGGCACCCGTACAAATCATAACATCTTTTTATACCGCGTGGTTTTATACCAAGTATCTGTAATGCCTGGATAGTTCAATGGATAAAGCGCTTGCCTTCCGTCCCAAACCCCACGGGTTCAAATCCCGCATGGTACAACTCTTTTTTTCTTTTTTATTCATTCCAGATTAAAAACACACAAGAAAACTATTTACAAAAACAGCGTAACTCTTGGAAAAAGTAGCTGCTGTTACAGACAGAACTCGGATAAAAACAGAGCAGGTTTACTGGATCTCTGCTGCCTGCCTCTCCACAGAGAGTCAGCTCAGGGCAGGGGCAGTACAGAGCGCAGCTGCGCTGAAACCACGCCCACGCACTGACACGCCCCCAGCGTTCCAGGGCAAGGCAAAATCATGTTTTTTCATGATTTTTGAGACTTAATTTTATAAGGTAAACAATGTTTTTAATCAGTCAGATTTAAATGGGTGATTAATAACACATATTTATGCCATGTGACAAACTAAAAACACACATTTAATTTCACTTTACACGGTCTTTAAGTGTGAAAAATTATTGTGTTATACAGTACAACAAATACAGAGCTTTATCGTTTAATAAGTCCCTGGCTTTGTACAGTACTGCAATAGATTTAGCTATTTTTATTTGTACAGAATGCATGTGTTGTTTCCATGTCAGTTTGTCATCAATGATAACACCCAAAAACTTCACCTCATCACTTTACAAATCTCAACACCATCAATTTTAAATGGAACATCAACAGTTCTTTTTTTATTACTGAATATCATGTAATTAGTTTTATCTAGATTTAATGATAATTGATTAAGTTTAAACCAAGTTTGTATTTTGACAAATTCTGTCTTCATCAACTCCAACATCTGTTCTATATCTTTACCCAAACAACAAAAAAAAGTGGTATCATCTGCAAAAAGGACACACTTAAAGTGCGACTAAACCCCTGTGGATCGGTAACTCCTCCTTCCAAAATCTCCCTGACAATGGGCGTGTCGAGAGACAAGGAGGGGTGGAGGTAGAGTTGTGCTTTTGTTCACGCCTCCACCTGCAACAACCTAAAACAAATTAAACCTCTAGCCAACAACATACACCAAGCAACAACAAAGAATAAACATGTAGATGTATTTATCCATTCCACCCATTCCATCCAAAACCAAAGGCCTAAAAAATGAAAATGAAAAGAAAAATAAAACCGCTTGTCAGGAGTGAAATGCAGCACTTCCATATAAGGTATGCACTTCTCATCTCTGCAGGGGATTGGCTCTGCTTGAACCACCTGTGTGACATCACACATGAGCAGACATGTCACACATGAGCGTTTGCACAAATAAGAAAATTAAGGTGTAATCCACCAGTTCAACCCATAGAACTACCGTAAACACATTTTTAGACCAAATATTGCCAAATATTGCCAATTTACACAGATATGCACAATTATGTGAGAATAAACACAGCCATAGTGCTAGATAACATTTTAAACACATTCTAGGGAGTTTATCAGCTAAAAAAAGTTAATTTTGGGTTTAGTCGCACTTTAAGGAGTTTTGACACATTTACCAAGTCATTCACATATAAAATGAATAACTTTGGTCCAAGTACAGAGCCTTGAGGAACTTCACATGTGATATTGCAGAGGTCAGATTTTACGCCATTTATTTGTACAATCTGTTTTCTGTCTTTCAAATAGCTAGAATACCCACTGTAATGCTGGTCCTCTAATACCATATTTGTTCAATTTTTCAAGGAGAATAGTGTGGTCAATAGTATTGAAGGCTTTTTTTAAAATCAACAAAAATACTAACACAATATTGTTTTGGATTGACAGCCGTAGTTACCGGTATTTGTTCTATTAATTCCATGAGAGCCATTGATGTAGAGTTTTTTTGCTCTAAATGCATACTGACTGCTACTTAGAATATTTTGTTTAGCAATGAATTGATCTAGTCTGTTCACAAATGTTTTTCTAGAATTTTTGAGAACTTTGGTAACAAGGATATTGGTCTATAATTACTGAACAAACATTTATCACCATTTTTAAAAAGAGGAACTACCTTAGCTACTTTAATATTATCTGGGAATTTTCCTGTTGAGAATGATAAATTACATATATATGTGAACGGCTCAATAACATGACTCATTATGTCCTTTACAAACATCATATCCATGTCCATCCAGTCTTTTGATCTCTTGTCTGTAAGAATTTTTACAACATTCAATATTTCTTCTTTGTCAGTTCCGTTTAGAAAAATACTGTTTGCACAACTTATAATTGAATGGCTCACATTATTATCTACTTTTGGTATTTTAGCTACAAGGTTTAATCCAACATTCACAAAATAATGAATAAATCAGTTTCATTCTATTCATAATTTCATCGTTGTCCTTTACAAAATGTTGTGAAATACCTGTTTTTACTTTATGATTCTTCAGAACATTTCATTACTCACCATGTTGCCTTAATATCACCATTACTTTTATTTAATAAATCACTATAATATTCCTTCTTATGTTTCCTTATAATTGGAAAAAGAGAACTCGTTTAAAATTAAATGCTAAGAATTTGGGTCAGATAAATTCTGACCAAACTTTCATTTTGGAATATTGCACAGTCAGAAAACTGACAAGCAATATATCTTACATATGGTGGCCCTAAAAGGTCTTTAATATGTTTTATATGCTGTGACAAATATGCAATTTTCCAACATCATGTCACAATACCTTTAAGCTGCTGCAAGTCTCTCCTCCAGTGCTGGGACATTATCCTTCTAATGGTAAAAGGTAATGGTCAGCTTCTTGTTGTCTCCTGACAATATTTGTTCTAAAACAGTCATAAATATCGTAAAACACCGCGGTTAAGCCAGTCTTCGACGATATCACGTGCATAGAACTCAAACAACACAGATAAACTGTCAGAAATGTGTGCAAAAATGAATCTGACAACCAGCAGTCTACAGAAACCAACGTTCTTGAACACAACTTTTTACGTCTTGGAGATAAGAGTTGAAGTTTGTGGACATTAACGGACTGTGTTGTCCAGTTCACGTCCAGATGGGCTTCCGCGTGTGTGAGCTCGTGACTTCCTCATGTCTGTCAGTCGATGTTTGTAATGTCTGAAATGTTCCGCCCCCACTACATGTCCTGTCTCTGCGCTCCGAAGTTATGTGATTATACATGCGCGTAGCCAGGGGCGGTTCGCCCGGTTCGAACGAACCGCCCACTTTGCCTATGAAGTCCCATCTAGTCATTCTATGAGGGGCGGTTCGTTCGTTTATAAATGTGGACCTTAAAATATAGACACGTCCTGGTAGCTCACTGGAAACGCATTACTTTGCCTATGAAGTCCCAACTAGTCATTCTATGAGGGGCGGTTTGTTTATAATAAATGTGGAGCTCAAAAATACACACGTCCTGGTGGCTCACTGGGTAACGCATTGCGCCGTTAGCTGCTCCTAACCTTATCTAGACCTCGTGGGTTCGATTCCCACAAGGTATGACTTTTTTTTTTTTTTTAGATTATTTATTCATTCCAGATTAAAAAAACTTTATGCTTTATTTCTTGTTGTTTTGTAAATAGTTTTCTTGTGTTTTTTTAATCTGGAATGAATAAAAAAAAAAAAAACGTTGTCCCATGTGGGAATTGAACCCATAAGGTTCGGAACGGCGAGCCAACGCTCTTCTCACTGAGCTATCGAGGCATGCTTGTCTGAAAAGGTCCAGATTTCTTTTAAACGAACCGCCCCTCATGAAATTCTGGCTACGCCTCTGTTATATGATAATATAATGTCCTAAAAAATATAATAAAACCATGAATCACTCGTCCAACAACACAAAAAGACCCTGCAATCAGCAGAGCTTCACCAGCCACTTTGGACATGATTTAATTCGCTCGTGAGTCGTGACAAATCAATTTCCTCATTCTTGTGAGTGGAGGATGAAGCGATCACTTGACTTTTGGCAAAAAAACAAAATAAAAGTCCAGCTCTGGGATGAAGAAGGGATATTTAATACATTTGTGTCACATACAAAACAGTCCTGCATCGCTTTGCAATCCTTTGAATGAGAACGAGCCGCGGCGCTGAGGCTGGGACAGGCGGGGGCGTGGGTTGGGGCGTGACAAACAACTCTGTTTTTATAAATGCTGATAGAGAAGCAAGGGTACTATAGTTTTTTTCAGAGATTACTTTGTCTAACATCAGTTTGTCAGTAGATAGTGACAGAGTGAAGAAATATGTTAAAAATATATTGTTAGAAAAGTTAGACTACATTACAAAGTTACATAGTACAGCTTTAATGAAAGATTTTTATCAGCATGCACTGGAGGCCTTTGTTATTTTTCCTCTTCCACTGATAAAGAGCTCCTGTTTCAGGACCCTGCATACTAAAGTGATAATTATCCTTCTCTGTCAGCATCATCTGCTGTATGAAAGTGAAAGTATGTTGACATTGACCCAGTTACTCACATATTTGCACAACATGAATGGATAGAACACACCTATGCAAAGATGGTCAGGGGAGAAGTTGCTAATGAGTTCTCTCCTTTTTTTTTACTGCTTCTCTGCAGATTTATTTTCCTTTTTCCTTTTTATATTTCTGTTTCAGCCTCTTGAGGGCCCAAGTATCTTTTGGAATATGTCTGACACAGTTCCTGCTCTGACTTAGGAGGGAAATTATGACATTGTGGGATTTTCCTGTCATTATGTGAGGTCTGAGAAAGAGTGTGATGCTGTAATAGCCTTTGAGCAAATCCTACACTTGTCTTCTTTTGTCATCTTTTTACTGCAGGGCATTCGTGGGCCAGTTCATTAGATGGTAAATACAAGTACAAATAAAAACTTGTTTCTTGATTTCTTTAAAGGTGAAGTCTGCAGTTTCTGTAGAACATCAGCACTTAGAAAAAATTTCAACAAGCAAAGCATTCTGATCCCTCCCCCTCAGAGCCATATATGGCTCTGCCCCCTTGTGGTCTGTTGAAATTCAAATTCAAGCTCTGTTTTTATTGGCTGATTCAAATTCAAGCTCGGTTTTTATTGGCTGGTTACAAACTTTGTTTTTATTGGCTGGAAAATGGCGGGTCACTTTTTCTTTTTAGAAATGCTTATTTACCACCTAGGAGAAGCAATATCAATATTTTTTTTGTTTGTTTTTTTCAGAGATTACTTCTCTAACATCAATCTAGTGACCGAGTGAAGAAATATGTAACAAATATATTGTTAGAAAAGTTACATATAGCAGCTTTAATATAAGAAAATACATAAAAATAATCTGTTTCTCCACACTGACTGTCCTGCAGCTTTTTTTTTAACAAGACAGTGCATGTATTTTATTAATTTTGCCAATTTGCTGTTTCCTTTTTAAGTCAAAGTCAAAGTCAACTTTATTGTCAGATCTGCAATATGTACTGTACAGGACATACACAGGACCGAAATTGCGTTTCTCTCTCTTTTAGATATGTTGGGTTCAGTCACAATGGCAAACTTTTGAACAACAGGGACATTGTTGAGTGTACAGTATTTACAAGTACAAAAGGATGCTACTGAAATCTACGGTACCGGTATATGCATCTGCACATACAAGGGTGAACATATTCAGGATATTCATGTTGCTATCACGTGTCTAGATTTAGGGTGCATTCACACCAGCACTGTTTAGTCTGCTTTAATCAAACTGTAGTCAGTTTGTCTAGAAAGTCCGGTTTGTTTCGGGAGGAGTGAATGCGCAATCAAAATCTTATGCGGACCAAAAAAGTGCCTAAAAACCTAGGTCTCGGTTTGGTTGAAGTAAACTCTAGCGTGGTTCGAGTGCATTGTGAATGCAAGCGGATCAGAGACCACTCCAAAAGCAGGAAGTGGACCACAGCGCAGGGCATTCTGTGTAAATACTGTACAACCAAAGCAAACTTGCATTTCTCATACCTCATACAGATCCGTCTCAGCCGCCTTGTGTGAAAAACATTCTCCATGAAAATATGATCAATAATGGTAGCACTATGAGTTGCTCATCATGAGTTGATCATTCTCCATGATCTTCTGCCTCATCTTCCGCTCATGCAGAGTCCATTGTTGAAAAATGTTTGTTTGGCACATGAACCACAGACAAAACAAGAAATCCTAAAACGGATAAAATTTGGTGCCATTCCATTTTTGTTTTTATCTCCAGAAGTAAGTTGAGCTCCGTGTCTTCTTCAGAGGTTTTCGTGTTGTTTCCTTCAGTAGTTTTTGGTGCAGCACCACCACGGGCAAGGGGGGGGGAGCAGGTTGGCTCAATTGATTCAGTGCAGTGTGAATGCAAACTGCACTAACTGAAAATCAGAATCAGAATAAGCTTTATTATCATATACAACAAGAATAAAATGTAAACAAATGTTCTGAATTTTGGGCCCCAATCGAACTGAGTCTACCGGACTATCAGGTGTGAAAAGAACCTTAGTCTCATAAAAAAGAAGCATTCTACTCTCTGATATCCATCCATTTTCTTTAACCACTTCTTCCTTTCTGGGTCACAGGGGTCACTGGTGCCCATGTCCAGCCATTACTATGTGAGAGGCGGGGGATTGGACAGGTCCAGTTCCAAGTCCATCACTGGCCCTTGCTGAGACAAATGAGACAAACAAGCGTTCACATGCTTACTCACACCTTGGGATCATTTAGCTTAATAAGAACCTTTTTGGTCTACATATCTTCGAAAGTAACATGGTAAGATTTATTTAATTGACAGTTTGTGTACATAGTTGTCTTGCAGAAATTCTGTTGTAGATTTGGGACCACTCTTTATTTATTTATTTATTTGTTTGCTAACCTTTTTTGCACATGCACATCAGTGAATCTTAGATTTTAGCTAGATATTTATTTATTTCAGATTATTTGATTCAAATATAGTTCCTGTTTTTGCACATTATTAGGGACTGTTTCAGCTGACTGGAATGTCGGTCTCAGTTATTCAGTTGCTTCGTTTTTGCTCTCGTGCAGATGTGTCGCCGGTTCTGAAGGCTAGTTCAGGGTTGGGTTAGAGGGCAGAGAGCAAATTTTCACCTGTTGTGTTGACAAGTGCTGCCTGTCAGTGAAAACTTACTTTGTGACAGGGGAGCAAAGGCGAGTCTCCATATGGTTCCTGCAAGACTCGACCTAAGACCTAACTTTTCTAACTTTCTTCCAAACACTCACACACACAGAGGCTCATGCATGCTTATATTCAGTGCCACATTTTTGCATGTACATGGAATGTTGTAGATTAACCCAAAGGAAGTGTGCCTGCAGGCTGGTGCTTACACAGGGCCTCAGATGTCTGTGGCCTGGACAATGTCCTACAGATGGCTTGAAACCAGCCAGCACACAGCACAGGAAATAACTCTCAGACTCCTCCATTTTTTTTTTTCTATTCTTACTTCTTTACTTCAACTTCTTTTTCTGTCACTCTTTTCTGCAGACTGTGTTTGTTCAGGATTCTACTTTTAAGCATTCATTAAAAAAGTGGTTTCTTTAGGTGTTTAAAAAAAATTTTTTGTTCAGTTGCTAAATACAGTACTGTAATGGTTTGCGTGAAGATTTTGCACACCTGCAACAAAACTGTGTTCAAGTTAAAAACTGCCTTTTTATTGCCCCTGAGGCCTTGTCTCTGTACAGGTTCTATTATCTGGACTCTACTAACCAAAACATCTGAACACAAAGACTTAAACATATTGGAATAAAATTACTGTATTTTTTGCCGTATAAGTTGCACCTTTTTGCATAAAATTTCAAGTCCTGTGACTTATATACTGACGTGATTACTGTATTTTCCGGACTATAGGTCACAGTTTTTTGCCTAATTTGCATGCCCTGCGACCTATAGAGAGGTGAGACCTGTTTATGGATTTTCCCCCATATTTTTAGACCAATTGTTGGCTCAGATATGACCGTTTTTCATTTTGGCAAAAAATGGTGCAGTACTTTCGGCCGCTAGGGTACACCGACCGTTCCCACCTCATGTGTCCGAAGGCAGCCTCCGTTGGTCGGACTGACTCTGTCGCAGCCCGGCCTCCTGCTCTGGAGCCCTGACACTTCCAGAGAGTCCACCGACCTTTCCCACCTCATGTGTCCGAAGAAAGCCTCCTCTGGTCGGACTGACTTTGTCACTGACCGGCCTCCTGCTCTGGTGGTAACTACTATTAGCTGTGTTTGTTAGCAAGATAAGTCAAGAACCACAGGACAGATTTTTATCAAACTAACAGAAAGTACTCACTGTATGGACATTTACAACTGACTAGCTTTAAGAGATCTTTGAGATAAAAAAAAATCAATGTTTTATAGACGTAAACGTGTCGCATTAGCTTTGGGTTATTTTCCTGCTAAAACTCATAAACCACACCGCAGATTTTCTTGAAACATACAGAACATAATTACTTGGTGGTCATTTACAAACTTTGACCTGTATGAGACATTTGAGCTAAAATTCGATTTATTCATAATTTATTTTCGCAGTGCACGCAACCGTTTGGAAGACGTCAAAGCGAAAAAATTTAAATCCAGCAGATTTGACCATTTCTTGAATTTATTAAGGAATGGTTAAGCTCAGGAAACCCTTGTGCTATAATGTCAGCTATAATTTTTAGCAAACAAATAATTGTTTTTACTGTGTTAATCTTGTAAAGTCCTTCCATGCTCGCTCACTTCTGTGGCCGCCATTTTCAGCAGGGCAAATGAGGCGCTGACGCATCACGTAGCGGTGACGCATAATAGATGCGACCTAAATAAAGGTGCGATCTGTTCATGGATTTTTCCAATTTATTGCCAATAATTGGACAAAGCGACCTATAGAAAGGTGCGATCTATCAGGCGGAAATTACAGTAATATATATATATATACAGTATATATATTTCCCATATTTATAACCCAGTTTTTGGCTGAGATCTGACGATTTCATTCATTCTGACATGGAAAATATTGAGCACTACCATTTTTAGCCGCTAGAGGGCCCACGACTAATAGGGCAAGCCAAGTGTCTCATTAATAGGTAAAAGTGGCTATTAATGAGACACTTGGCTTGTCATACGAAACCACCTTCGTCTCACTCCAGAACTCCTGAAGGAAATGTCAAATCAGCTGCATTATGCTCCACTGCCCAGGAAAAATGCAGCTGATTTGACCATCAAAGTGCATTTATTAAAGAAAAGTTCAACTGAGACACACCTTTGCTATAATTTCGAGCAAACAAATAATTGTTTTTAAGTGTTAATCTTGTTAAATTATTGTTAAATTCCTCTCGTGCACGCTCCCGTGGCTGCCATTTGGCAACCAGTAAATTTTTGGCACAACACCAGCTCACGTTTCCAGGCGGTCAGCGGTGACGCATAACAAACGCGGCGTATCAGCGGTGATGCATAATAGCTGTGATGTATATGGCAAAACAACTTATTTATGTCCCCCCCCCACACACACACACTTTATTAGACATTTTTGGGCTGATGCAACTGATGTGACTTGTATGGCGGCAAGTACAGTAGTGCTTTGGTCAGATTTAAGTTTTATTAATATGGTGAAGTCCAGTTTATAAATCTTAAAGCTGCATTCTGCAATTTCTGGAATACGCTGGCACTTAGAAAAATTTTCAACAGGGAAAAGCATTCTGCTCCCTCCCCCTCAGAGCCATATATGGCTCTGTTCCCGTCACTCTCGCTGTAAATCAGCTCAGCTTCCTTAACTCCGCCTCCACTCATGTCCTGTCGCAGCCGCTCCGAATTTCTGTGTTTATATGTTAATAAAACGTTCTAAAAAATAAAATAAAAACAGGGTCCAGCACACCAGAACACCAGCAAATCTGCAGAGCCTCGGCAGCCACGTTGAACCCGATTTTAATTTGCTCGTGACAAATTCCATTTCCTCATTTCTGTCAGTGGAGGTCTGGAGGAAAAAGCGATCACTTGACTTTTGGCAAAAAAACAAAATAAAAGTCCAGAGCAGGGATGAAGAAGGGGGATTTAAAGGATCAGTATGTAAGTTATTTTTTAAACATATTTCTTCACTCTGCCACTAGTTTATGATAGATAGATGTTTGACAGATAATCTCTGAAAAAAACTATAGTCCTCTGGCGTCTCCCGGTGGTAATAAAAGCATTTATAAAAACCAAAGCGCCCCGCGGTTAACCAGCCAATAAAAACAGAGTTTATAACCAGCCAATAAAAACAGAGCTTCTAACTTCTCATGCTCCTAA
>JBBPBX010063919.1:0-20396 GCA_038048925.1 Garcialebias charrua | reverse complement strand
CTCGTCGTTAAAGAAGTCCTAGGCAAACCTTTCTTGTCCTATACAGTACATTCTAAATAAACATATAAAATATTAGAATATCATGACTGACAGATGTACATTATTTACAACAATTATAAATACCTTCAATCTTATACATTCTTCAGTCTTATTCTTCACAGTCAGTGAACCACAAAGGCTGTTGCGCGTCTGTCGTCTCTAGGCAACCGCTCATGTGTGTGGAGCACAGAAAATCTAGCCCCTCCCCTTCGTTCACACAGATCTCACGACAACGGCATTAACAGAACAAACCCTCACAACAGAACAAATGCATCCTGCACAAATATCACACTTTCAAAGCATAAACTAAACAAACAAACCAAAATATTCTAACTACTGAACAACAAATATTAATTCTTCTTTTAATACATAAATCATTTCAGTGACAGTTACAGTATGAATGTGCTGGCTGTCTCACCACCTCTACCTGTTGTAGATGAATTGCCCCTTGGGGACCTAATAAAGTGAACTTGAACTTGAACAGGTGACAAATATGAAACAGGAGACAAAGTCTATTATAAACGTACAGACTGTCAGGAGTGGAAAGGACCAGGGGCCTCATGTATCAACCGTGCGTGCGCACAAAAACCTTGCTTACGTCACTATCCACGCAAAACCCCGTATGTATCAAAACTGAACTGAACGTGAATATGTGCGCATCCAGGTACATTTCCACGCCAGCCCCAGAGCAGGCGTACGCACGTTTCTGTGGTTCTTGTTCCTTTGGCGACACTTACAGGTGATTCAGAGAAACTGAAGCCCCACAGTCTGTGGTTGACTTTAAGAGCGGCTTGAAGACCTTTCTTTTCAACCGAGCATACTCTACTCCTCATGATTCTACTTTTGATCATAGCTGATACTGTTGTTGATTTTAATTGTTTTATTATTTGTTTTATTGACATTTAATTCTGTTGCACCTTGTAGCACTTTGAGATTTCCATTAATGAAAAGTGCGTTATAAATTGAATTCATTATTATTATTATTATTATTATTATTATTATTATTATTATTAACTGTTCATGATGTGAAAATGATTAATATTCCCACCAAACACACGATTAACAAGTATTACATCCACATGACGCAGTAAATAAAGGACGCGCAAAGTTGTGCCAAAAATAAATTTAACAGGAACGGATTCATTCAGCCTTACTGGAGGATATAATAAATAGTGTAACACGCAGAGCATTTATTTATAAACAGATATAATTTTCTGATCTAGGATATGGCTTATCAGCCGTTTTCAGAAATAATCATTTTTCAGTTTGGCACTGCTGCGCTCTGGAGCAACACAGGAGCCGTGCATCACGCGTGCACATGCAGAAGCAGCGATCAAACTGTTCCCGAGCTTTCCTGAGGGAGCTGCAGGCCGATCAGGGCAGTCCAGTCCACACAAAGCCGATTCATGTCCAATGGAATGTCTCATCTATATGATTCCAAAGGCTGAGTGGTCGCGCTTTGGAGCGCGCGCGCACCCTCGCCGGTGTTACACGGCAGCTGGAGGTGATTCATAATCTGCGTTTATTGTAGATTTCTCCAAAATGACACGTGAAAGTACACCATATATAACTTGTAGGAGAGTAAAAGCTTCACAGACAAACAGATTGCGCACAAGGCTGTGGCGCGCGCAGCGTTTGGAGACTCCAACATCACGTCATGTCATGAAAACTCTCCACTGAGACGCACAGACCCGTTTCTTCATATCATCTATTAAATAAACAAAGATCTACCAAACATCTAAGTTCCTCTGTGTTTACAGTAATTATGGTAATAAACTCGTGCGCAAAGTTAATATTTTCACTCAGAATGAATGGATGAGCCGTTGCGCACCAAAGCAGGGTGCGCGCACACACTAATACCGACACACAATCACTCGTTCTTTGCGTGATGAACACATTTTATTACTATTCTTACTTAGGATTATTTTCCTCACTCATATTATATTAAATTCATTATTTTCCTGAATCTAGAAATGATTTCTGATCGCGCAGGGATCAAACAAACATGTCCTTCACACATGCAGGAAGTAATTTGCATCTGTTTAACATATGTAAATGAAGGCGTGTCAGGGGAGGTGTCTCACGTGCGCTCAGTTCCACGTTAATTGTGATGTACAAAAGGAATGTGCGTGGATTCCGGTGTACGCACAGTTTGATACATCTGGATTTTTTTGTGCGTACACACTTTTCTGGATTTGACCGTACGTCACTTTTCAGTACCAAGTCTTTGTACATGAGGCCCCAGGGGCCTCATGTATGAACGGTGCGTACGCACAAAAACCTTGCGTACGCCATTTTCCACGCAAAACTCCGTATGTATCAAAACAGAACTGAACGTGGAAATGTGCGCAGCCCCACGCCAACTCCAGGGCTGGCGTACGCACGTTTCTGTGGTTTTGGTTCCATTGGCGACACTTAGAGGTGATTCTGAGAAACTGTTCATGATGTGAAAATCATTATTGTTCACACCAAACACACATGATTAACAATTATTACATCCACATGGACGCAATTAGAATATAACCTGCAAAAAATATAAAAAACAGAAAGACTGAATAGTTTTGCACAGCTTAAATTCTTGTTTTTTGTTTATTTTTAGCTGTTTTAGCAGTTGAAGAACGTGATGCATGATGGGACAAGACGACATTCCTCTGGTGCAGGGCATATTTAAATGAATTTGCATATTTATATGGAGGCGTGTCAAAGGCGGAGTCGGCCACTCTCTCATGTGCGCTCAATTCCACGTTGATTGTGATGTACAAAAGCAATGTGCGTGGATTCCGGCGTACGCACAGTTTGATACATCTGGATTTTTTTGTGCGTACGACGTTTTCTGGATTTGACCGTACGTCACTTTTCAGTAAGAAGTCCACGCAAGTCTTTGTACCTGAGGCCCCTGGTGTGGTTATTGGACAAGATGGTGTACGGTAGTAATATTCGTCAGGCATGGTGGAACGTATGTCAGAGTACACCAGTCTAAGCTGAGAAAAATGAATGAAACACAAGAAGAAAGTGAAAACGAAAATTCATACAGATGACCACTTTTCAAAGGCACCAGCGGCGGTACTTGATTAAAAAATTTTTTTTTGAAAGTGAACATGAGGAGACGGCGCCAACAAGCAATGAATCACTTGGCGTTGCAGAAAACGGCAAATCCTCCTGTGATCCAGTTCAACCTCAAGAGGATGGTCTCCCACTGGCACACACAACAACTGTAAGTGAAGGCATAAAACTAAAAACTGGACAAGGGTTAAATACACAGACAAAGACACAGGTCAAAAATATACTGGTAAAATAACAAGCCGGGCAGGAAAAGCCAGTGGGAAATACAGAAACTGGTACAACATAGAATATACTGTACTGAGCCAGAGGAAACTGCTGGATCCACAGGGTCAGTTGATATGGGACAAGTAAGCAACCTCGAAGTGGTTGAAAATGTCAAGACCAATACTGACAACAGAGATGAAATATTAGTGGTGAACGAGGATATTTTCTCACACGCTAAACAAACTGAACTTGAGAACTGGAAAAGAAACAATGTATTTGTGGAGGAAAAAGATGAAGGTCAGAAATGCATATCAACAAGGTGTGCACACTCAAGAAAACACAAGTAGACATAGTACCCAAAGCTAGACTGGTTGCAAGAGGATTTGAAGAAATTAACATTCAAGAACTTCCTAAGGATTCACCCACTTGTTCCTCTGAATCTCTAAAGATGGTCATAGCTGTTATCTGCCAAAACAAATGGAAGTTGAACTCTATGGAGCAGCTTTTTTGCAGGGTAAAGATTTAACACGGGACGTGTATCTCCGTCCATCCCAAGAGGCAGAGAGCGAAGGAATCATATGGAAGTTAAATAAATGCATTTATGGTTTGGCAGATGCTTCCTTGTTCTGGTACAACAAGGTGAAAGAAACCATGCGGCTGGGAGGAACTGTGTCAAAAGTTGATCCAGCTGTTTTCTACTGGCAAGATGATTTCGGTAAGGTGACAGGAGTTCTTACATGTCATGTAGATGACTTTGTATGGGGTGGTTCAGACATGTTTTCTTCAACCATTATCCCCCAACTGAAAGCTGCTTTTAAAGTTGGACGAGAAGAACATAACAGCTTCAACTACATTGGAATGGAAGTTCATTCTCTGCAGAATGAAATTAAAACAGTGTGCATACATCAAAAACCTACAGCCCATTCCTATGGATCCCACTAGATCATCACAGCGAGAGGCTCCACTAACAAACACAGAAATGGACATGTTAAATCCAAGATTGGACAGATTCTGTGGGTAGCAAGACAGAGCAGACCTGACATCATGTGTGACATATGCATCTTGGCGTCAAACACAAAACATGCTACAATTCAAACATTACACTGTGCAAACAAACTGATCAGAAAACTTAAATCTGAGGAAGTTACCCTCAGATTCCAATGCTTAGGAGACATCAAATACCACAAGCTAGTGGTGTTCAGCGATTCCTCAATGAGAAACCTATCAGATGGAGGGACACAAGGAGGACATTTTGTCATGCTGATGGGAGAAGATGGAAATTTTCACCCATATGCTGGCAATCCAGACGGATTAGGAGAGTGGTACGAAGCACGTTAGCCGGAGAGACTTTAGCACTAGCAGATGGGATTGATAGTGCTGTCTTTCTTACTACTCTATTCAGAGCTCATGGTTGGTGATGGCACGCGCAACATCCTACCCATTACCTGTGTAACGGACAACCATTCCCTCCTTGATGCTGTCAAATCTACTAAATGTGTAACTGAAAAGACACTTCAGCTTGAGATCAGCAGCATCAAAGAACTTATGGGTTCTAGGACAATTCAGGAAATCATATGGACATCTACCAAAGACCAACTTTCAAACTGCTTAACAAAAGTAGGGGCAGCTGCCCTTGGACTGCTGAGAGCCCTTAATGAAGGGAAATGGCAATTTAAAGCTTAATAAAAAATAATAATTACTGTTTCTTATATAAGTTAAGTTCAACCGAATGTTGTTCTAACCTGTTGTGTTCTTTAGTGCAAGGCATTGTAGGAAGGTGCTATACAAATAAAGTTTATTATTATTATTAAAGAAAGAGGGGAGATTAAGTTGTAAGTAGCTTACTGCGCAGGTGAGAGGGTTAGGGGGAGGAGCAAAAAGAGACGTAAAAGTAACCATTGAGGGTAACAACAAAGTGAGGATGCTAACGTCAGAGAGTGTAACCTTTATTTAACAGGAAGTTGTTCTAAACAGGAAGTTGTTCTGAACAGGAAGTAGGGACAAAGGTGTTGGTTCCCATAAATAACGTCAGCTGTACAACCGTCCCAGTTTGAATTTTCATTTTGTTTATTCATTTTACTAACGAGGTCCATACACCAAAGGCCTCGCGAGGGTCAAAGGTCACAGCACTTTAAACAGAATATTTCAGTTTAAATCACCAGAACTGAATGTTTGATTAAAATAAGATGAGCACATTCAGACAGAACCGTTCCTGGACTCTTTATTCATTCAAGTGTCTTTAAGGTCATATCTGTTTTGTTTTTTCCTGGGGGCCCTGAAGGCAGCATAAAAGACATGAAAAGCAGAACGTTCAAAATAACCTCGGTGCAGAAATAGTTTCCCGTCATGCTGAGGTCACAAACCAGGTTTTTCTCTTCCAAAGAACTCCTGTGATGGAGCTGAAGTTAAAGAAACTGATGAGTGGTCGAACATCACCTGCTCTGGAGTCGGGCTCAGGGCCCCGCAGGGGGGCCGTCAGGGACCTTCATATTGAACGTACATTTACAGTCAGGACGTTACGGAGAAGACCCTCAGGAACCGTTGTTCACGTTACCCAGAGATGGACCCGACCACGAGGCTCTGCCTCAGTTTGGGTCAGAACCAGCTCCTGGTACACTGTGGTGCCCCCCCCCGCAGCTCTAGAGTCCATACTGTTGGTTTGACGGCCTCAGATCTTGTGGAGGAAACTAAAAAAGTTCTGGATTCTTCAGCGCAGCTCAGAACCCGACCCGTCCAGAATGACGACTGAGCGACGTGAACCTGACGTCCTCTCAACAGCCGAGCGCTGTCCTCCAGCTTCTCAGTCGTCTTCCTCAGAGGAGGAGGAGCGCATCGCGCCGCTGCTGTCGTCGCGGTAACGCCAGGCCAGCAGGCGCAGCTCCTCCAGGGTCTCCTGGTACTCCGACAGCTCGGGCCCCTGGGACAGGAAGCTGGGGGCGGCTCGGCGGACGTCGAAGGCGCTGGCGGCTCGGTGCAGCTCTGAGAGCCAGGGGTCAAGGGTGGGCCCCGACTGGAGGGACGTCAGGACGGGGACGGAGGAGACGGGCGGCGCCGGAGCTGCAGGGAAGAGTTGATCATAAAAACACGACGTGTTCAACCAACAGGAAGAAGAAACACTCACCGCCAGCCGGGGGCGCCACCTCGCTCCGCAGGAAGCCCTGAGCTCCGAGTGACGGGCTGAAGATCTGAGGGAAGGGCGGGGTCAGCTTACTGGGCGTGGCCACCAGCTGCAGCGCCCTGCGGAGCGACAAGCACACGATGAAGACGACGCTTGTGTTCACCATCAGCAGCAGGCGTCACACTCACAGAGGAGCCGAGGGGAAGAACGAGGAGACGTAGGCGGACAGGACGTCCTCGCCACGTTGGAGGTCGTGCAGGGGGGTCGGCGGTTTGACCCCCGGGGACAAACAGCTGATGGAGACAGAAACGCTTTGAATCAAACAAGCTCTGACGAAGATACGAGAGACTGAAGCAGCTTTTAAAACGTTTCTCTGAAGGAAACGTCTCCTTCAGCTGTGAAGAAGTTCTTCACAGGACGAGTGAAGTTCTTCACTCGTCCTGTGAAGTTCTTCACAAGACGAGTGAAGTTCTTCACAGGACGAGTGAAGTTCTTCACAGAACGAGTGAAGTTCTTCACAGAACGAGTGAAGTTCTTCACAGGACGAGTGAAGTTCTTCACAGGACGAGTGAAGTTCTTCACAGAACGAGTGAAGTTCTTCACAGGACGAGTGAAGTTCTTCACAGGACGAGTGAAGTTCTTCACAGGACGAGTGAAGTTCTTCACAGGACGAGTGAAGTTCTTCACAGGACGAGTGAAGTTCTTCACAGGACGAGTGAAGTTCTTCACAGGACGAGTGAAGTTCTTCTTCACAGGACGAGTGAAGTTCTTCACAGGACGAGTGAAGTTCTTCACAGGACGAGTGAAGTTCTTCTTCACAGGACGAGTGAAGTTCTTCTTCACAGGACGAGTGAAGTTCTTCACAGGACGAGTGAAGTTCTTCTTCACAGGACGAGTGAAGTTCTTCTTCACAGGACGAGTGAAGTTCTTCTTCACAGGACGAGTGAAGTTCTTCTTCACAGGACGAGTGAAGTTCTTCTTCACAGGACGAGTGAAGTTCTTCTTCACAGGACGAGTGAAGTTCTTCTTCACAGGACGAGTGAAGTTCTTCTTCACAGGACGAGTGAAGTTCTTCTTCACAGGACGAGTGAAGTTCTTCTTCACAGGACGAGTGAAGTTCTTCTTCACAGGACGAGTGAAGTTCTTCTTCACAGGACGAGTGAAGTTCTTCTTCACAGGACGAGTGAAGTTCTTCTTCACAGGACGAGTGAAGTTCTTCTTCACAGGACGAGTGAAGTTCTTCACAGGACGAGTGAAGTTCTTCACAGGACGAGTGAAGTTCTTCACAGGACGAGTGAAGTTCTTCTTCACAGGACGAGTGAAGTTCTTCTTCACAGGACGAGTGAAGTTCTCTTCACAGGACGAGTGAAGTTCTTCTTCACAGGACGAGTGAAGTTCTTCTTCACAGGACGAGTGAAGTTCTTCTTCACAGGACGAGTGAAGTTCTTCTTCACAGGACGAGTGAAGTTCTTCTTCACAGGACGAGTGAAGTTCTTCTTCACAGGACGAGTGAAGTTCTTCTTCACAGGACGAGTGAAGTTCTTCACAGGACGAGTGAAGTTCTTCTTCACAGGACGAGTGAAGTTCTTCACAGTACGAGTGAAGTTCTTCACAGAACGAGTGAAGTTCTTCTTCACAGAACAAGTGAAGTTCTTCACAGTACGAGTGAAGTTCTTCACAGAACAAGTGAAGTTCTTCACAGGACGAGTGAAGTTCTTCACTGGACGAGTGAAGTTCTTCACTAGACGAGTGAAGTTCTTCACAGGACGAGTGAAGTTCTTCTTCACAGAACAAGTGAAGTTCTTCACAGTACGAGTGAAGTTCTTCACAGAACAAGTGAAGTTCTTCACAGGACGAGTGAAGTTCTTCACTGGACGAGTGAAGTTCTTCACTAGACGAGTGAAGTTCTTCACTGGACGAGTGAAGTTCTTCACTGGACGAGTGAAGTTCTTCACAGGACGAGTGAAGTTCTTCACTGGACGAGTGAAGTTCTTCACAGGACGAGTGAAGTTCTTCACAGGACGAGTGAAGTTCTTCACTGGACGAGTGAAGTTCTTCACAGGACGAGTGAAGTTCTTCACAGGACGAGTGAAGTTCTTCACAGGACGAGTGAAGTTCTTCACAGGACGAGTGAAGTTCTTCACAGGACGAGTGAAGTTCTTCACAGGACGAGTGAAGTTCTTCACAGGACGAGTGAAGTTCTTCACAGGACGAGTGAAGTTCTTCACAGGACGAGTGAAGTTCTTCTTCACAGGACGAGTGAAGTTCTTCACAGGACGAGTGAAGTTCTTCACAGGACGAGTGAAGTTCTTCACAGGACGAGTGAAGTTCTTCTTCACAGGACGAGTGAAGTTCTTCTTCACAGGACGAGTGAAGTTCTTCTTCACAGGACGAGTGAAGTTCTTCTTCACAGAACGAGTGAAGTTCTTCTTCACAGGACGAGTGAAGTTCTTCTTCACAGGACGAGTGAAGTTCTTCTTCACAGAACGAGTGAAGTTCTTCTTCACAGAACGAGTGAAGTTCTTCACAGGACGAGTGAAGTTCTTCTTCACAGAACGAGTGAAGTTCTTCTTCACAGGACGAGTGAAGTTCTTCACAGGACGAGTGAAGTTCTTCACAGGACGAGTGAAGTTCTTCACAGGACGAGTGAAGTTCTTCACAGGACGAGTGAAGTTCTTCACAGGACGAGTGAAGTTCTTCACAGGACGAGTGAAGTTCTTCACAGGACGAGTGAAGTTCTTCACAGGACGAGTGAAGTTCTTCACAGGACGAGTGAAGTTCTTCACAGGACGAGTGAAGTTCTTCTTCACAGGACGAGTGAAGTTCTTCTTCACAGGACGAGTGAAGTTCTTCTTCACAGGACGAGTGAAGTTCTTCTTCACAGGACGAGTGAAGTTCTTCTTCACAGAACGAGTGAAGTTCTTCTTCACAGAACGAGTGAAGTTCTTCTTCACAGAACGAGTGAAGTTCTTCACAGGACGAGTGAAGTTCTTCTTCACAGAACGAGTGAAGTTCTTCTTCACAGGACGAGTGAAGTTCTTCTTCACAGAACGAGTGAAGTTCTTCTTCACAGGACGAGTGAAGTTCTTCTTCACAGGACGAGTGAAGTTCTTCTTCACAGGACGAGTGAAGTTCTTCTTCACAGGACGAGTGAAGTTCTTCTTCACAGGACGAGTGAAGTTCTTCTTCACAGAACGAGTGAAGTTCTTCTTCACAGAACGAGTGAAGTTCTTCTTCACAGAACGAGTGAAGTTCTTCTTCACAGGACGAGTGAAGTTCTTCTTCACAGAACGAGTGAAGTTCTTCTTCACAGGACGAGTGAAGTTCTTCTTCACAGAACGAGTGAAGTTCTTCTTCACAGGACGAGTGAAGTTCTTCTTCACAGGACGAGTGAAGTTCTTCTTCACAGGACGAGTGAAGTTCTTCTTCACAGAACGAGTGAAGTTCTTCTTCACAGGACGAGTGAAGTTCTTCTTCACAGAACGAGTGAAGTTCTTCTTCACAGAACGAGTGAAGTTCTTCTTCACAGGACGAGTGAAGTTCTTCTTCACAGAACGAGTGAAGTTCTTCTTCACAGAACGAGTGAAGTTCTTCTTCACAGGACGAGTGAAGTTCTTCTTCACAGAACGAGTGAAGTTCTTCTTCACAGGACGAGTGAAGTTCTTCTTCACAGGACGAGTGAAGTTCTTCTTCACAGAACGAGTGAAGTTCTTCTTCACAGAACGAGTGAAGTTCTTCTTCACAGGACGAGTGAAGTTCTTCTTCACAGAACGAGTGAAGTTCTTCTTCACAGGACGAGTGAAGTTCTTCTTCACAGGACGAGTGAAGTTCTTCTTCACAGAACGAGTGAAGTGCGCCTATTGTCACGGGCTGCTGTCTAACTCGTCTCCTGAACTTTTTACTCTGTCATGATAGGCGATCTGTCCTCCTCTTCATCAACCCCTCTGACCTCTGGCGTACCACAGGGATCTATTCTAGGGCCAGTCCTCTTCTCTCTTTACATGCTGCCATTAGGATCAATCATTGCACGTCATAACCTGTCTTTTCACATGTATGCAGACGATTTACAAATCTATCTGCCAGTCACTCCCAACCCCTCACTCAGTTCAAACACTCTTGTCAACTGCTTAAATGACATTAAGCACTGGCTCTCTCAAAACTTCCTCCACCTAAACACAGATAAAACTGAATGCATTTTGTTTGGTGCACCTGATGACACCAGCAACATCCTTCCCAGTCCCAGTGTTGGTTTTCCCCTCCCCCACTTCAACTCGGTGGTCAGAAATCTTGGAGTGCAGCTTGACTCCAATTTAAAGTTTGATAAACAGATCAGTTCTGTTGTCAAGACCAGCTTCTTTCAGCTCCGTCTGCTCTCCAAAGTCAAGTCATTTCTTAGTCGTGGTGATCTGGAGAAGGCCATCCATGCCTTTGTGACCTCCAGACTTGATTATTGTAATGCTTTGTATCTTGGCATTAATCAATCCTCCATCTCCCGTTTACAGCTTGTACAGAACTCTGCCGCGCGCTTTTTGACCAACACACGAAAATATGAACACATCACTCCTGTCCTGTCCTCTCTACACTGGCTCCCAGTTCAGTTCAGGATACAGTTCAAGTTGCTGCTGTTTGTTTTCAAAGCTCTGAATGGACTTGCTCCCCTCTACATCTCAGAACTTCTGAAAGTCCATCAGCCTGGCAGGGACTTACGATCTGCCAGTCAACACCTGCTGGAGGTGCCTCGCTCGAGGTACAAACAATGGGGAGACCGGTCATTTTCTGTCGCCGGCCCAAAAGCCTGGAACAGCCTCCCCCTTGAGCTGCGTGCCACCTCCGATCCGACTCTGTTCAAAACCAAATTGAAGACCCACTTGTTCAAAAAAGCTTTCAGTGTGTAACTTTTATTATTTTGTATTTTAGTATGTAGCATCTTTATTTCAATTGCATTTTTATTTCCACTTGTTCAAAAAAGCTTTCTGTATGTAACTTTTATTACTTATGTTATTTTAGTATGTAGCATTTTTTATTTCCATTGCCTTCTTTTATCGCTGTGGTTTCTTATTCTATTTTCATTGATTTATTGTTCCCGTTTATTCTTCTTTTTATCCTGTTAAGCACCTTGGTCAATGCAAGGCATTGTGGAAGGTGCTATACAAATAAAGTTTATTATTATTATTATTATTTCACAGAACGAGTGAAGTTCTTCTTCACAGGACGAGTGAAGTTCTTCTTCACAGGACGAGTGAAGTTCTTCTTCACAGAACGAGTGAAGTTCTTCTTCACAGAACGAGTGAAGTTCTTCACAGGACGAGTGAAGTTCTTCACAGGACGAGTGAAGTTCTTCACAGAACGAGTGAAGTTCTTCTTCACAGAACGAGTGAAGTTCTTCACAGGACGAGTGAAGTTCTTCTTCACAGAACGAGTGAAGTTCTTCACAGAACGAGTGAAGTTCTTCACAGGACGAGTGAAGTTCTTCACAGGACGAGTGAAGTTCTTCACAGGACGAGTGAAGTTCTTCTTCACAGAACGAGTGAAGTTCTTCACAGGACGAGTGAAGTTCTTCACAGAACGAGTGAAGTTCTTCACAGAACGAGTGAAGTTCTTCTTCACAGAACGAGTGAAGTTCTTCACAGGACGAGTGAAGTTCTTCTTCACAGAACGAGTGAAGTTCTTCACAGGACGAGTGAAGTTCTTCTTCACAGAACGAGTGAAGTTCTTCACAGGACGAGTGAAGTTCTTCTTCACAGAACGAGTGAAGTTCTTCACAGGACGAGTGAAGTTCTTCTTCACAGAACGAGTGAAGTTCTTCACAGGACGAGTGAAGTTCTTCTTCACAGAACGAGTGAAGTTCTTCACAGGACGAGTGAAGTTCTTCACAGGACGAGTGAAGTTCTTCTTCACAGAACGAGTGAAGTTCTTCACAGGACGAGTGAAGTTCTTCTTCACAGAACGAGTGAAGTTCTTCACAGGACGAGTGAAGTTCTTCTTCACAGAACGAGTGAAGTTCTTCACAGGACGAGTGAAGTTCTTCTTCACAGAACGAGTGAAGTTCTTCACAGGACGAGTGAAGTTCTTCACAGAACGAGTGAAGTTCTTCTTCACAGAACGAGTGAAGTTCTTCACAGGACGAGTGAAGTTCTTCACAGAACGAGTGAAGTTCTTCTTCACAGAACGAGTGAAGTTCTTCACAGGACGAGTGAAGTTCTTCACAGGACGAGTGAAGTTCTTCTTCACAGAACGAGTGAAGTTCTTCACAGGACGAGTGAAGTTCTTCTTCACAGAACGAGTGAAGTTCTTCACAGGACGAGTGAAGTTCTTCTTCACAGAACGAGTGAAGTTCTTCACAGGACGAGTGAAGTTCTTCTTCACAGAACGAGTGAAGTTCTTCACAGGACGAGTGAAGTTCTTCACAGAACAAGTGAAGTTCTTCACAGGACGAGTGAAGTTCTTCTTCACAGAACGAGTGAAGTTCTTCACAGAACAAGTGAAGTTCTTCACAGAACAAGTGAAGTTCTTCACAGGACGAGTGAAGTTCTTCTTCACAGAACGAGTGAAGTTCTTCACAGGACGAGTGAAGTTCTTCTTCACAGAACGAGTGAAGTTCTTCTTCACAGAACGAGTGAAGTTCTTCACAGGACGAGTGAAGTTCTTCACAGGACGAGTGAAGTTCTTCTTCACAGAACGAGTGAAGTTCTTCACAGAACAAGTGAAGTTCTTCACAGAACAAGTGAAGTTCTTCACAGGACGAGTGAAGTTCTTCTTCACAGAACGAGTGAAGTTCTTCACAGAACAAGTGAAGTTCTTCACAGGACGAGTGAAGTTCTTCTTCACAGAACGAGTGAAGTTCTTCACAGAACAAGTGAAGTTCTTCACAGAACAAGTGAAGTTCTTCACAGGACGAGTGAAGTTCTTCTTCACAGAACGAGTGAAGTTCTTCACAGGACGAGTGAAGTTCTTCTTCACAGAACGAGTGAAGTTCTTCTTCACAGAACGAGTGAAGTTCTTCACAGGACGAGTGAAGTTCTTCACAGGACGAGTGAAGTTCTTCTTCACAGAACGAGTGAAGTTCTTCACAGAACAAGTGAAGTTCTTCACAGGACGAGTGAAGTTCTTCTTCACAGAACGAGTGAAGTTCTTCACAGGACGAGTGAAGTTCTTCTTCACAGAACGAGTGAAGTTCTTCACAGGACGAGTGAAGTTCTTCTTCACAGAACGAGTGAAGTTCTTCACAGAACGAGTGAAGTTCTTCTTCACAGAACGAGTGAAGTTCTTCACAGGACGAGTGAAGTTCTTCTTCACAGAACGAGTGAAGTTCTTCACAGGACGAGTGAAGTTCTTCACAGGACGAGTGAAGTTCTTCACAGGACGAGTGAAGTTCTTCACAGGACGAGTGAAGTTCTTCACAGAACGAGTGAAGTTCTTCTTCACAGAACGAGTGAAGTTCTTCACAGGACGAGTGAAGTTCTTCACAGGACGAGTGAAGTTCTTCACAGGACGAGTGAAGTTCTTCACAGGACGAGTGAAGTTCTTCACAGGACGAGTGAAGTTCTTCACAGGACGAGTGAAGTTCTTCACAGGACGAGTGAAGTTCTTCACAGAACGTGGAGCAGAAGAAGAAACAGCTGGTCGATCATCTCCGGTTCTGATGGACTGACCTGATGAGGTTCTGGCCTTCGAGGCCCTTCAGCGTGGCCCACTGCCCGTAGCATCGCCCATCTCCGGCTTCGGGGCACGCCGACAGAGGTTTCCATGGCAACGCATCAGCGCAGGCGCTCAGGGCGTCAGGCAGAGAGCCGCCGTGCATCATGGGAAACGGCACGGCGCCATACGCAGCAACCACCTGGGAGAGCGAATCATTTACCAGAAGCTCGGCGGGTTCTGAAGGACGTGAGGATCGAGACGTACCTTCCTGCCAGACACGGCCAGCGAGTCCGCCACCTGCCACATGGGGGCGCTGTTGTTCCTCAGCCTGTACGGCGCCGTGAGGGCGTCCAGCGCCAGAGCCAGGACAGAACTGGAGTGGTACCAGAGCGAGGGCTGGAGGGCAGAAACAGGAAGTGACGTGTGTCTGCGTTTTAGTTCTGACCCGATTTGTTCATACATGGCAGATTAACTCGATGCTAACCACGTTAGCTTGTTCATGGCGTCTAGCGTTCATGTGGCATCTATGCTAACTGCGGGTCGGTTCTGTTAGAACTCACATCATAAGACAGGTGGGGGAACTCTGGAGGGGGCGGGGGCCGCATGCCGAGTCCACCCCTCAGGGTCAAAGGGCAGAGCAGTGAGCTGTGAGCGGCCATGCGGACCATACCCAGAATGCAGTTCAGCAAGTGGTGCCGCTCTGCCAGAGGAGTCTGGGTCAGAGAAAAACTCATCAGAACCTCTGGTTCTACACAAGCTGCAGAAGAACCAGCCTGAAGATCACTCACCGAATGACGGTGACTGACAGGTGCCACGCCCCAGGTCAGGATGCCCCGCCCTCTGTAAGAGTCCTGCAGCAGCTCCGTGACCTTTGACCCCAGGCCTGCAAAGCCATCATCCAGATCGCACAGAACCTGGAAGCCCTGCAACAGAAACAGAAACTCAGAAAGAGGCTCTGAGAGAGGAGGAGGAGAGGAAGAGAGGAGGAGGAGAGGAGAGAGGAGGAGGAGGAGGAGGAGAGGAGGTACCTGAAGATAATCACACTCCTCCACGAAGAAGTGCAGTTTGTCCTCCAGCTCCTCGAGCAGCGCCCCCTGCAGGAGCGCCTCTCCCTGCCCGAACGCCTCCAGACGATCAGCCTCGCTGCACAAACACAAAGTGCCCCGACGATCACGCAGGACGCTGGAGAACACGTGTTTAAGAACACGTGTTTAAGAACACGTGTTTAAGAACACGTGTTTAAGAACACGTGTTTACCCGTCGTGGTTGTACTGGTGGATGACGGAGACGGTGCGCGGGTGCAGGTGGATGCGCAGGAAGTCGGACCACACCTTCACGCTGCCCTCCAGCCTGTAGCTCTTCTGGACCTGGGTCAGGCGGCTGTTCACCGTGTCGACGCCCACAGCGCCTGCTGGGGGGAGGGGTCAGAGCTGCTGCTGCTGACCAGTTGAAACCAGTTTGATCCGTTCTCTTACCTGAGGGCTGAGCGCCGGAGGAAAAATCTGCAAGAACCTGCCACGTCTGGAGACAAAGACGAGATGAAGCTGCTCATCTTCAGCATCAAACCGGTTTGATCTGGTTTTACTCCACATTGAAAACTTACGTCCAGCTTGTCCAGATCTTCCAGGAAGGAGTTCTTCTCTGGAGGACTTTCTTGGTGCATCATGAGGCTCCCCTCCCTGAAAACACATTTTCATCACACACACCCAAACCGTCCAGAAGAGCGCAGAGACGCTGCTTACCAGGTGACAGCGGAGGCGTCTCTGCCCGCACCGTACAGACCTCCTTCCTGCCGCAGAGTCCGAAGACTTCCTGTGCACACACAAAGGACAACGTTCAGGACGGGACCGGTCCACTCAGAGGAGACCGGGTCGACGCTGGTACCTTTAAGATCCATGGCGATGAGTCGAGGTGTGTAGGTGACGTGACCGCCCAGAGTCTGTCCTTCACGGAACACGACGTCGCTCTGGATCTCACCTGGTGGACACTCTGGGTCGTACGACAAAGATGCATCCTGGGAAAAAAAAGACCAATTTGTGCAGGCAGGACATGAAAACACAAAGTCCAGAAGGAAGAGGTAAACAAAATGTGTTTACCTACAAAAACAGCTGAAGTGTGTTTGTTTACCTACAGAAACAGCTGAAGTGTGTTTGTTTACCTACAGAAACAGCTGAAGTGTGTTTGTTTACCTACAGAAACAGCTGAAGTGTGTTTGTTTACCTACAGAAACAGCTGAAGTGTGTTTGTTTACCTACAGAAACAGCTGAAGTGTGTTTGTTTACCTACAGAAACAGCTGAAGTGTGTTTGTTTACCTACAGAAACAGCTGAAGTGTGTTTGTTTACCTACAGAAACAGCTGAAGTGTGTTTGTTTACCTACAGAAACAGCTGAAGTGTGCTTGTTTACCTACAGAAACAGCTGAAGTGTGCTTGTTTACCTACAGAAACAGCTGAAGTGTGTTTGTTTACCTACAGAAACAGCTGAAGTGTGCTTGTTTACCTACAGAAACAGCTGAAGTGTGTTTGTTTACCTACAGAAACAGCTGAAGTGTGTTTGTTTACCTACAGAAACAGCTGAAGTGTGTTTGTTTACCTACAGAAACAGCTGAAGTGTGTTTGTTTACCTACAGAAACAGCTGAAGTGTGTTTGTTTACCTACAGAAACAGCTGAAGTGTGTTTGTTTACCTACAGAAACAGCTGAAGTGTGTTTGTTTACCTACAGAAACAGCTGAAGTGTGCTTGTTTACCTACAGAAACAGCTGAAGTGTGCTTGTTTACCTACAGAAACAGCTGAAGTGTGCTTGTTTACCTACAGAAACAGCTGAAGTGTGTTTGTTTACCTACAGAAACAGCTGAAGTGTGTTTGTTTACCTACAGAAACAGCTGAAGTGTGTTTGTTTACCTACAGAAACAGCTGAAGTGTGCTTGTTTACCTACAGAAACAGCTGAAGTGTGTTTGTTTACCTACAGAAACAGCTGAAGTGTGTTTGTTTACCTACAGAAACAGCTGAAGTGTGTTTGTTTACCTACAGAAACAGCTGAAGTGTGTTTGTTTACCTACAGAAACAGCTGAAGTGTGTTTGTTTACCTACAGAAACAGCTGAAGTGTGCTTGTTTACCTACAGAAACAGCTGAAGTGTGTTTGTTTACCTACAGAAACAGCTGAAGTGTGCTTGTTTACCTACAGAAACAGCTGAAGTGTGCTTGTTTACCTACAGAAACAGCTGAAGTGTGTTTGTTTACCTACAGAAACAGCTGAAGTGTGTTTGTTTACCTACAGAAACAGCTGAAGTGTGTTTGTTTACCTACAGAAACAGCTGAAGTGTGCTTGTTTACCTACAGAAACAGCTGAAGTGTGCTTGTTTACCTACAGAAACAGCTGAAGTGTGCTTGTTTACCTACAGAAACAGCTGAAGTGTGTTTGTTTACCTACAGAAACAGCTGAAGTGTGCTTGTTTACCTACAGAAACAGCTGAAGTGTGTTTGTTTACCTACAGAAACAGCTGAAGTGTGCTTGTTTACCTACAGAAACAGCTGAAGTGTGCTTGTTTACCTACAGAAACAGCTGAAGTGTGCTTGTTTACCTACAGAAACAGCTGAAGTGTGTTTGTTTACCTACAGAAACAGCTGAAGTGTGCTTGTTTACCTACAGAAACAGCTGAAGTGTGTTTGTTTACCTACAGAAACAGCTGAAGTGTGCTTGTTTACCTACAGAAACAGCTGAAGTGTGCTTGTTTACCTACAGAAACAGCTGAAGTGTGTTTGTTTACCTACAGAAACAGCTGAAGTGTGTTTGTTTACCTACAGAAACAGCTGAAGTGTGTTTGTTTACCTACAGAAACAGCTGAAGTGTGTTTGTTTACCTACAGAAACAGCTGAAGTGTGCTTGTTTACCTACAGAAACAGCTGAAGTGTGCTTGTTTACCTACAGAAACAGCTGAAGTGTGTTTGTTTACCTACAGAAACAGCTGAAGTGTGTTTGTTTACCTACAGAAACAGCTGAAGTGTGTTTGTTTACCTACAGAAACAGCTGAAGTGTGTTTGTTTACCTACAGAAACAGCTGAAGTGTGTTTGTTTACCTACAGAAACAGCTGAAGTGTGTTTGTTTACCTACAGAAACAGCTGAAGTGTGTTTGTTTACCTACAGAAACAGCTGAAGTGTGTTTGTTTACCTACAGAAACAGCTGAAGTGTGTTTGTTTACCTACAGAAACAGCTGAAGTGTGTTTGTTTACCTACAGAAACAGCTGAAGTGTGTTTGTTTACCTACAGAAACAGCTGAAGTGTGCTTGTTTACCTACAGAAACAGCTGAAGTGTGTTTGTTTACCTACAGAAACAGCTGAAGTGTGCTTGTTTACCTACAGAAACAGCTGAAGTGTGTTTGTTTACCTACAGAAACAGCTGAAGTGTGTTTGTTTACCTACAGAAACAGCTGAAGTGTGTTTGTTTACCTACAGAAACAGCTGAAGTGTGCTTGTTTACCTACAGAAACAGCTGAAGTGTGCTTGTTTACCTACAGAAACAGCTGAAGTGTGTTTGTTTACCTACAGAAACAGCTGAAGTGTGTTTGTTTACCTACAGAAACAGCTGAAGTGTGTTTGTTTACCTACAGAAACAGCTGAAGTGTGTTTGTTTACCTACAGAAACAGCTGAAGTGTGTTTGTTTACCTACAGAAACAGCTGAAGTGTGTTTGTTTACCTACAGAAACAGCTGAAGTGTGCTTGTTTACCTACAGAAACAGCTGAAGTGTGTTTGTTTACCTACAGAAACAGCTGAAGTGTGTTTGTTTACCTACAGAAACAGCTGAAGTGTGTTTGTTTACCTACAGAAACAGCTGAAGTGTGCTTGTTTACCTACAGAAACAGCTGAAGTGTGCTTGTTTACCTACAGAAACAGCTGAAGTGTGTTTGTTTACCTACAGAAACAGCTGAAGTGTGTTTGTTTACCTACAGAAACAGCTGAAGTGTGTTTGTTTACCTACAGAAACAGCTGAAGTGTGTTTGTTTACCTACAGAAACAGCTGAAGTGTGTTTGTTTACCTACAGAAACAGCTGAAGTGTGTTTGTTTACCTACAGAAACAGCTGAAGTGTGTTTGTTTACCTACAGAAACAGCTGAAGTGTGTTTGTTTACCTACAGAAACAGCTGAAGTGTGCTTGTTTACCTACAGAAACAGCTGAAGTGTGTTTGTTTACCTACAGAAACAGCTGAAGTGTGCTTGTTTACCTACAGAAACAGCTGAAGTGTGCTTGTTTACCTACAGAAACAGCTGAAGTGTGTTTGTTTACCTACAGAAACAGCTGAAGTGTGTTTGTTTACCTACAGAAACAGCTGAAGTGTGTTTGTTTACCTACAGAAACAGCTGAAGTGTGCTTGTTTACCTACAGAAACAGCTGAAGTGTGCTTGTTTACCTACAGAAACAGCTGAAGTGTGCTTGTTTACCTACAGAAACAGCTGAAGTGTGTTTGTTTACCTACAGAAACAGCTGAAGTGTGTTTGTTTACCTACAGAAACAGCTGAAGTGTGTTTGTTTACCTACAGAAACAGCTGAAGTGTGCTTGTTTACCTACAGAAACAGCTGAAGTGTGTTTGTTTACCTACAGAAACAGCTGAAGTGTGCTTGTTTACCTACAGAAACAGCTGAAGTGTGTTTGTTTACCTACAGAAACAGCTGAAGTGTGTTTGTTTACCTACAGAAACAGCTGAAGTGTGTTTGTTTACCTACAGAAACAGCTGAAGTGTGCTTGTTTACCTACAGAAACAGCTGAAGTGTGTTTGTTTACCTACAGAAACAGCTGAAGTGTGTTTGTTTACCTACAGAAACAGCTGAAGTGTGTTTGTTTACCTACAGAAACAGCTGAAGTGTGTTTGTTTACCTACAGAAACAGCTGAAGTGTGTTTGTTTACCTACAGAAACAGCTGAAGTGTGTTTGTTTACCTACAGAAACAGCTGAAGTGTGTTTGTTTACCTACAGAAACAGCTGAAGTGTGTTTGTTTACCTACAGAAACAGCTGAAGTGTGTTTGTTTACCTACAGAAACAGCTGAAGTGTGTTTGTTTACCTACAGAAACAGCTGAAGTGTGTTTGTTTACCTACAGAAACAGCTGAAGTGTGTTTGTTTACCTACAGAAACAGCTGAAGTGTGTTTGTTTACCTACAGAAACAGCTGAAGTGTGTTTGTTTACCTACAGAAACAGCTGAAGTGTGTTTGTTTACCTACAGAAACAGCTGAAGTGTGTTTGTTTACCTACAGAAACAGCTGAAGTGTGTTTGTTTACCTACAGAAACAGCTGAAGTGTGTTTGTTTACCTACAGAAACAGCTGAAGTGTG
>JBBPBX010063918.1:2401-20396 GCA_038048925.1 Garcialebias charrua | reverse complement strand
CCAAGAACTTCATCAGCGAGTTTTCTGATTTCTTGGCTGAAATTACAGCTAAATATTCTCGGGTCGTCATTTCAGGCGACTTCAACTTGCACGTGTGTTGTCCTGAGAAGCCCATGGTTAAGGACTTTCTAGATTTATTGGACTCATTTAATTTAACTCAACACGTGAACTCTCCCACGCAGCAGCGTGGACATTTGTTGGACCTTGTTTTAACATGCGATGTGACTGTTTCAAACCTTGAAATAGGAGACAATGTATTCTCAGATCATAGGCCAGTGAATTTTCAGTTCACCATCCCCCATGTAAATCCTAAAACATGCATTTCTGCACGTAAAGGCAGGAATGTTAACCATTTAACTGCCGCACGTTTCACTGAGGTTTACAACAATGACATGTTAATTCAGCCCCCGGGGTTCCTCTCCAGCACTGAGGAGCTGACAAACCAGTTTGACTCTGTTTGTTTAAAGACTTTGGATAAAGTAGCGCCTATCAAAACGAGAAGACCAAAACTCAGGGCCGAACCGTGGCTGAATGACACTACCAGAGCTGCGAGGCAGCAATGCCGAAAGGTGGAGAGGAAGTGGAAAAAAGACAGTCTGCAGGTCTCTTTTGAGATGGTAAAAGAGAGCTGGCGCCGATATCAGAAAGCAGTGATAACTGCTAAATCACAATACTTCGCTGATATCATTGCTGCAAATTCTCGTAACCCTCGAGTTTTGTTCTCCACCCTAAACTCTGTTCTCCACCTCACTGAACAATCACCCATGGAAGCCTCGACTGAGCTGTGCGAGAACTTCCAACATTTCTTTTTAGATAAAATCGCAACCACCAGGGCTCTCATTTCTCCTCCATCTCACGATCCATCCATCCCACCTCAATCTGTTGCTGTGTTTGACCATTTTGAACCAGTCTCTCTGTCCTCTCTAGAGCAGGTCATGTGCAGCCTGAAACCATCTGGCTCCCCCTTCGATGTGGTCCCCCCTCGGCTTCTAAAGGAGGTTTTTCACACTCTAGGTCCCTCCATTCTCTCTATTGTTAATAGCAGTCTATCCTCGGGTGTGGTGCCAAAATCATTAAAACATGCTGCTGTTCAACCCCTCCTGAAAAAACCAAACCTCGACCCGTCAGTATTATCCAATTTCAGGCCTGTCTCCAGACTCCCATTTGTTTCTAAACTTCTAGAGAAAATAGTTGAGTCCCAACTAAAGTGCTTCCTGGAGGATCACGCTATCCCCGAGCTATTCCAGTCTGGCTTCAAATCCCTCCACAGCACTGAGACTGCCCTACTGAAGGTTTTTAACGACATCTTCCTATCCACAGATACTGGTGACTCTGTGCTGCTTGTCCTATTGGACCTCACATCCGCTTTCGACACCATCGACCATGAGATCCTCATTGCTAGGTTGGAGCAGTGGGTGGGCATCTCAGGATCAGCCCTAAACTGGTTCAGATCCTACCTCTCTGACAGGTCTTTTTGTGTGTCCATCAATGATTTTACTTCTGCAGTGGCGGCTCTTAAATGGGGGGTTCCGCAGGGGTCCATCCTGGGTCCTCTCTTGTTCTCCTTATACCTGCTGCCACTCGGTGCTATTTTCCGGAAACACAATATACCTTTCCACTTCTACGCTGATGACTGTCAAATCTACTTCCCCCTAAGACAAAATGGTACAGGCTCTATTCAACCTCTGCTCGACTGCCTGGCTGACATCAGGGACTGGATGGCTTTAAATTTCTTAAGCTTCAATGATAAGAAGTCTGAAGCCATATTGTTCCTTCCCAATGACACAACCTCAAACCACTGCATTGACCTGTCTGCTCTACCCCTGTCCGAAAAACAAAAAGTCAAAAATCTGGGAGTGATAATGGATCCTTCCATGAAACTCAACAGTCATGTAAACATGATTGTCAAATCCTGTTTTTTCCAGCTGAGGCGTCTGTCTAAGCTGAAGCCCATATTATCCAAAAAGCACCTGGAGACAGTGATTCACGCATTCATTACATCTAGGCTTGATTACTGCAATTCACTTCTGTTTGGCGTCAGTCAAGCCACCATTGCACGATTACAACTGGTTCAGAACGCAGCTGCCCGATTTTTAACCAGCACACGCAAAAGAGAGCACATTACACCAGTCTTGGCCTCCCTTCACTGGCTACCGGTTCATCTTCGAATCCAATTCAAAATTCTCATGTATGTCTACAAATCGCTGAACAGTCTCGCCCCCGCCTATCTCTCGGATCTGATACACCCATATGTTCCTCCACGTGCTTTGAGGTCAGAGGATCAGGTACTCTTAATAGTTCCAGAAACTCGCCTTAAGCGCAGGGGTGACAGAGCGTTCTCTGTAGCAGGCCCAAGACTCTGGAACGAGTTACCGCTGCTCATCAAACAGGCCCCCTCCCTCTCGGTTTTCAAATCCCGGTTAAAAACTCACTACTACTCCATCGCTTTCAATGCCAGCTGATGTGTACTGGATCGTTTGATTTATGATCTGCAATGTTTTTATGTTTTTCATGTTGTACTTCATTGTATGTGTTGCGTGTTTGTTTGTCCAGCACTTTGGTGTGGACTTGTTCCTGTTTAAAGTGCTTTATAAATAAAATGGTATGGTATGGTATGGTATCGTTTGAATTGTATTTATGAGAAAAAAGGGGCAGATATTATAAGAATTGTTTTCTTCTCTCTGCTTCCTTTCATTTCATTGTATTGGTTTTCTTTTCTTTTTGTTGTTGTTGTAAATATAATTGTTGTAAATATAACATAATTAATTTGTTTTTTAGGATATGAAATGAATAAAGATTTTTTTTATTTTTTTATTACAATGAACTATGCAGGTCTAGGTACATTATTTTAATTGTGGAAAAATTAAATATCCTACTTCGAATAAATAAAGTTCAAGTATGTTTTACTCCTATTATTAGTTCTAGTATTCACACATTTGCAAAGGAAATGACAGAAAAAACTGCTAAAACTAGCCCTTTTTGTTGTTATAAGAACAAATAAAATTCAGTTTAGAGTTTGATCAAAGCTTGAAAGAGCCACTGTTGAGTCGCATGTGGCTCCAGAGCCGCAGGTTGCAGACCCCTGCTCTAGAGGTTCACGGATCTGTTTGTTGATACCTTGATGTGCACGGTTGTGTCATCACACTCCTGCTTGGCTTCATACAGGCGCCGCAGGTTCTTCTTCAGTGGAACCAGCTCTTTCTTCAGCTCTTCCTGAAGAGGAACGTTAAAAATTAAATACAACGTGGATCACGTGGTTCAAAACTGTTTGAATAAGAATGCATCACCTTCAGATCCTGGGCTCCTTCTCCCAGGGGACACACTTTGTGTCCCTGGTGCTTCTTGGACGTGTGGCACACGCAGCACATCACTTCCAAGTCGTCCATGCAGAAGAGCTTGAGCACTTCCCCGTGTGCGGCGCACTTCTCCTGCGCCGCCTCCTCCCCTGTCCCGCCCGAACCGGACCCCGGCCGAGCATCAGCCGTCCTCCGCTCCCGCTCCCTCAAGAAGGTGTCGGCCACGTTCTTCAGGGCCAGGCTGACCGTGGGCTCGGTCAGCGAGCACTTCCTCCTGCAGATGGGGCACTCGCGCCGGGCCTTCTTCTTGTTCCAGAACTGCTGCAGGCAGGCCCGGCAGAAGCTGTGGCTGCACTTGAGCACCACGGGCTCCCTGAAGATCTCGCAGCAAACGGGACAGGACAGCTCTTCTTCCAGCATGGAGCTGGAGCGCGAGGAAACGGCGTGCGGGCGAAGGGACGAGGTCGACTTGGTGATCTGGAGGAGGGACAGTTTTCCTGGCTGAGATGAAGCTCGGGGTCGCAGAGCCATCATCGGTTCCTGCAGAGGGGGAGCTGTGCCAGATCTGCGGTGCTCCCTCACACACGAAGCTCTGAACGAGTCCAGAGAGTAATCTGGGCACGCTTCAAGAGCAACCCGAGTTATAGATCAACAAGCACTTGCAGAACTGGTTTACGTCACTTCTAGTAAATAAAGGAAATGTCCCCACCCCTCAAATAACAATGCGTCCTGTGAATTCTACTATTTATAGAAGTTAAAGCTACAGTATGTAAGTTTTCTAAAAATATATTTGTAACATATTTCTTCACTCTGTCACTATCTCCTGACAGACTGATGTTAGACAAGTAATCTCTGAAAAAAACTATAGTCCCCTTGCTTCTCTAAAAGCATTTCTAAAAACCACAGTGACCCGCCGTTAACCAGCCAATAAAAACAGAGTTTTTAACCAGCCAATAAAAACAGAGCTTCTCACGCCCCTAACCCACGCCCCCGCCTGTCCCAGCCCCAGCGGCCGCGCACGTTCTCGTTCAAAGGATTGCAAAGCGATGCAGAACTGTTTTGTATGTGACACAAATGTATTAAATTCCCCTTCTTCATCCCTGATCTGGACTTTTCTTTTGTTTTTTTGCCAAAAGTCAAGTGATCGCTTCCTCCTCCGCTGACTCCATGACTGAAATGATGAGGAAATGAATGAATTTGTCACGAGCGAATTAAACTCGGGTTCAACGTGGCTGCGCGAGGCTCTGCAGATTTCCTGGTGTGCTGGACCAGCGCTCCATGTTTTTATTTTATTTTTTAGAACGTTTTATTAACATATAAACACAGAATATCGCAGCGGCTGCGACAGGACATGCAGTGGAGGCGGAGCTAAGGAGGCTGAGCTGAAGTTCAGCGAGAGCAAGGGGGAGGGACCAGAAACGTGTTTCTGTTCAAAATTTTTCTAAGTTCCAGCGTGTTCCAAAAACTACATATTGCAGCTTTAAGCATTCTTAAAGATTTGATCTTGTTGTTTTTTAAATCTAAATATATACAAGAGGAGATGTTTATGTTAATCTGGATCACAGTTGCTAATTTTCCAGCTTTCTGACCAAGGCCTGTAAGTGACCCCTGAGCTATCAAATTAACAGATTTGGATCTGGTTCCACCACCTGACAGGCCGCCGACAGGGATTTCACTGTCCAGTTTAAAGCCATTTATATTTCATGAGGACACAGGAGCGAGAAGCGATACAAACACCTTCGGGGACAGGTTCTGTGAACGTTAGTAAAGGCACCCTAGCATTTGGTGGGATTGCATTCTAGATTAAAACCCATAATTTTTAAAGACAACACTATGTCGAGTCCAAACAAAAAGACGACTGCTCTGTGAACGTCATCATCGCGTTATATTTAAACATCGACATCAGTGTCATACAAAGTCATCAAAATAATGTTTTCTTAGTGTTACAGTGTTTGAGCTTCAGTTAATTACATCACCCACTGAGAAATACATAAACTCTGAGGAATGAGACAAAACTACAAAATAGCTTCAGTTATTTGGATATACTGAAAAAAGTTAACACAAATGTACTTTTTTTAAGCACGTGTTTACCTAAACAAAGTAGTTAAAGCCTGTCTTTTCTCCATTCTATGATCAACACTAGGGATGCACGATATTGTTTACACTCACACAAATATATATATATATATATATATATATATATATATATATATATATATATATATCACCTTTTATATTGGTGTTATTTTGATGGAATGGCCAATATTTAACTTTATCGCTAATATCGGCTGATTCTGATACCATGACGATAATAGCGTGCATCCCTAATCAACACAAATGACTATAACATGATGAAAGTCGTTTTGTCCACTTCAACAGAATTAATCAAACAGAAGGAATGTAAAATAAATTTCCTCTCAACGACCTAATACAACCCATTTAATACTGCTCTCCTTCTAAATTTCCTTCTGTTTCTTCACTTTAAGTTTAAAACTACGACAGAGCTTTAGGGCCACGCTAAGAAAACACTAATTTAAAAGCCATATTATGAGAATAAAATTGTTACGAGACTTTACTTTTACAGCTATTGTTTATTCATTTTTTTCCACCTGTCGGATCCACGACGCGACCTTTCATCAATCCAGTAGGCGTGTCAGCAAATGACCAATCCGAAGCTACAGCCCATCACCACCCGATACCGATAATAAACTGATGCTGATGTGCTAACAGATTAAGTAGTTTCTTATTTGTAAAATCAATACCAAAGTATAAAATTCTTCATTTTACCAGTTAAAACGCGGTAAACTCTATCGTGTCATTGTTCGGATAATACTACGACTCGTTTAGCTTCGGATTGGTCATTTTTTTGGACACGCCTACTGGATTGATTGACTGGTCGCGTCATGGATCCGACTCGTGGAAAAAAATAAACGAGAGCTGGAAGAGGAAAAAAAAGCCTCATACGACTACTGTATTCTTGTTTTATGGCTTTTAAATTATTATTATTTTCTTAGCGTGACCCTAAAGCTCCGTCGTATAAAACAGACGCCACGTTCTATAAAACACTAAGAAAAACAGTCAACACAGCCCATAAACCCGGAGACCCAGTGGGCTGCTCGCTCTCGCACGCCGACCTTCAGTAACAGCAAGTTAACACTGATTTGATCTCAACACGTCATTACAGTAACAGGTGAGTTAACAGTAAACAACCACTGATCTCTGTAGTGCAGATTTCACTAACACCCCTTCACAAACTTTACTTCTAAAGTAAGTCGAGTGACATCATTTGGAGGTGATGTAGAAGAAAAGGTAACAGCTCATGCATGTTTTAACTGACCCACAGCAGCAACAAGTGGATCAGAACACTGCACTCCAGTCTGAGTTCACCACGTTGTTGATTTACAAAAGAAAGAAAGAAAACACTTCTTTTAATTTGTTTTTCCATTTCAGATAACCTGTGTTGTTCTTGGCTCCCTGCCAGAAACTACAGCAACAACACGCAGGTTCAAGTGATTCAGTCAAAGTGAATTCTCGGAGTGCTTGCGTTTTCCTAGAAAGAAAAGAAGAAAAAAAAACACGAAGACAAATAAACGCACTTGGGAAGTCATTGCGGTCACCTTTCTTTTCACGTAAATAGATCATCCACGTGGTCTCCCCAAAGGGCAGGAATGCAGAAATCAAACTGGGAGTGCAGTGGAATAAAAGCTAACTGGTGACGGGAGTGTTGTGTTTTCTAATGAACGCTGCGAGTGTAAAGTCCAGAGAGACCGTTCCGCTCCGTCAGTTCACACCCGGCCAACCTTGGCGTCTCCGATGGCGCCCCAGACGTCAAAGACAAACTCGTCGGGGAAGGCGAAATCTCCCAGAGTCTCGTCCAAAGCTTCCGCGAACTCGTCCGGGTTCCTCTTGTCTTTGCCCAGCTCCACCATGGTGGCCGCTGCGGAGACAGAGAAGACCCTTTTCAAAAACCCGAACGTAAAAAAACACAACCCCCCCGTGCGCAGACTTACCGAGTTCACTGTCTCGAATGCCCATGTAGCTCTCGAGCAGATCGTCCACCTTCTCGATGGCTTTTTCCTCAAACGCAGAAGGCTGCAGGAGCCAACGCACAAATCCCACAATGCATCATCAAACAGGGCAACATGTTAAACAATCAGAAAAACTACTGGTGATCTGCTGAACGCTCACCAGCTCCTCCACGGTGGCAGGGCCTTTAGAGCGCAGACGAAGGGTCCCCCTGCCCGTCCCCAGCTGAACCCCCGAGGCCGACCTGGAACCTCCTGACCTCTGACCGATCATGTCTACACAAAACAGACAAAACATGTTTGGTGTAAACTTTCCACGCCTAATTAAAAGTCTAAAAATAAATATTTTTCTTCCAAAACTGTGAGACGACGTGTTCCGTCACTTTGTTTTTGTTGCCGACAAATTCAGTGAGTTTGGGTCAACATGAAACTTTTATACATGGTTATTTCGTTGCTAAGCTAACATTACCACTTTTATTAAGATTCAGTTCATTTTCTGTACAGTAGTTTCTCTGGTTTGGTTTTCTTTTTTCAGCTAGTGCTTGCTATTTTTGGCTTTTGGCTAGCCTATCATTTTAGCTAGTTACAATTAGCTTTTCTTTTGCTATGTTTAGCTAGTCTATTGCTACATTGAGTTTTTAGCCAACAGTTTTAATACTTTTGGCCAGTCGTGTTTTGAATCTTTTGTTGTTTTTAGCAATTTGCTACTTTAGCTTTTAGTTAATCAATCAATCAATCTTTATTTATAGAGCCCTTTTCAGCAGCCAGAAGGTGCACAAAGTGCTGAACAATACAGAAGTAAAAAACAATCAATTAAAATTTAGAAATTAAAAAGTTAATATTTAGTACTCTTAGCATTTAGCTAGCCTTTTACCGGTACTACCTTGAACTTTTAGCTAGTCTTTCACTTTTAAATTTTAGCCAGCATACAGACACCTTTTTCGATTTTTAGCTTACAAGTTTTTTTTCTACTTTTAGCTTTTATTTAGCTCTTAGCTAGCTGTTTGCTACTTTCAGCCATTCTTTTGTTTTAGACTCACATTTTCCTTTTTTGGGGGGGGGGCTAATGTGTGGCTTCTTTTACAAACCGGATTCCAAAAAAGTTGGGACACTAAACAAATTGTGAATTAAAACTGAATGCAGAGATGTGGAGGTGCCAACATCAAATATTTCACGAGCATCCAGTAGTTTTACGGCCTTGACCCTTACGCACAGCGATTGTTCCAGATTCTCTGAATCTTTTGATGATGTTATGCACGGTTGATGATGATAACTTAAAAGTCTTTGCTATTTTACGCTGGGTAACACCATTCTGGTATTGCTGCACTATCTTTCTGTGCAACAATGGTGGAATTGGTGATCCTCTTACCATCTTGGCTCCTGAGAGACACTGACACCCTGAGAAGTTCTTTTTATACCCAATCATGTCAATTGACCTAATTAGAGTTAATTGGTCTTCCAGCTGTTCATTATACAGGTAGTCCCCGATTTACGAGCGCTCTGATCTGCGAGGTTCCAGACTTACGAGCTGCGAATTTTTGGAAAAAACGAAAAAAATACTGAGTTTTCATGTGTTTTTTCACTACAGTTAGTTAGTTAAGCATATAAACACACGTTTCCGATCATTTTTATGCACTCAAAAGTAGTTTTTAGATGAAAATAGAGTGTTTTTAGTCGCGCTAGCGAAAACCGTTCCAATTTACGAGCGGATTTCCGGATTTACGAGAGAAATGGCGGCCGTTCCAAATTACGAGATTTCCGGTTTACGAGCGCCTCGTTGTGACGGATCTCGCTCGTAAATCGGGGACTACCTGTATGCTCAATTTCCTTTTTCCAGCCACTTATTGCTACTTGTCCCAACTTTTTTGGGATTTGTTGACACTGTGAAATTTTGAATCAACATATTTTTCCTTTAAAATGTTACATTTACTCAGATTAAACTTTTGATCTGTCATCTATGTTCTATTACGAATAAAATATTAACATTTGCCATCTCCACATCATTGCATTCAGTTTTTGTTCACAATTTGTTTAGTGTCCCAACTTTTTTGGACTCTGGTTTGTATTTACTTAGCCTTTTGCTACCTATAGTGTTTAGCAAAGGTGGGCACCAGCCCGCTAGGTAGCGCTAATGCGCTAATCCGCTTATAGCGTAGCTAAACAATTTGTTAGCTTTACGGATTGGCTAACTTTTATAATTCATACGCAGATTTGCGCTATTTTTATTTAAAATGCAGTACCGTTAATAACTAATTATCTATCAGTAAAAACGAAAAAACTTATTTACGGGCCCGGACGACTGCTAACAGACCATATCCTGTCAGCGCCGGATGTGGTCCGTGACAAAAAAGCGTCCCCTCAGTCTCTTTGCTAGAGCGAGCGCTCTCAGTTAGCAGCCAGTGTGTTACTCTGCAGCCTTATTGCTTGTTTTCGAAGAGTCAGACGAAGAGTTTTTAACATGGAGGGTGAACTTATGGATGTTTCTCAGCGGCCTACGCGACGCGTCTGGATTTTAAAAAGTATTTCGCCATTTGCCCTCTTCAAAATGGCGGCCGCGACGGCCACAGAAGATAAGGACTTTCCATGAAAACACGGTAAAAACAATTATTTCTTTGCTGAGAAAAAATATATTTCTTAGCTGACTTTATAGCACAAGGTTTTTCTGAGCTTAACCGGTTCAAATGGTCAAATCTGCTGGATTAAAAAAAGTATTTCGCCATTTGCCCTGTTCAAAATGGCGGTTAGCGTGTTAGCATTAGCGTCCGCTAGCATTGGTAATACATAAGTGCTTTTGAAATTGTGGACCTAAATAAATCAATAAGTGCTTTAGAAATAGCGGAACTAATATTTGGATTAGCGCTGCCCAGCACTGGTGTTTAGCTAGCATTATTATTTTTGGCTTATAGCTAGTGTTCTGCTTCTTTTAGTGTTTAACAACTTAATATCTGCTTCTTCACCATATTTCAGCTTCAAACCTTTGTGGTGCATTTTAAAGTGCATTTTTGAGTTTATTTGTTTCTTTGTTTTTAATACCAGATATCAGATAATCAACTTCCAAAAGTTAGGCAGTGAAAATGTTAAACAGGCTGTAGCACAATTACCAAAGGCTTTCAGAGGCTCCACCAGCTTAATGGTGAACATTTTCCCTTTGGGAAGCTCCTTCAGCATTTTGGCAACTTCGTAGTGTCGACAGCCGATGAGCCGATGACCATTGATCGACTCGATCATGTCGCCCACATTGATGACATGAATTTGGTGGATGACGCTTCCCTCCCGGATTCTCTGAAAAGCAGGAAAAAATCATATAATTTATCCCATATACAACCAAATACATGCTACAGTCCTGTGTGGCGACTTTCCCTGCTCATATCAATGCTCGTTACTTTCCTCACCTTGATGAAAGCATAGCCAGCTCCATTATCGGTGATTGTCAACCCCAGAGCATCTTCTCCTTTGAACACTTCAATTTCTTTCTTCTGACCTTTAATGTGGGCAAAAATGAAGTCCTCCAGCCCGATCTGCCCTCCCAACAGTTTCTCCATGTCCACCTTGTGAGTGTTCAGTGTGCAAAACATAACCTGCAAAGAGAAATAGCGTTAAAGCGCAGAAAACTTTAACGTTCACAGTTCTCTGGGAGAGAAAGGCGGCTCACCTCAGACGGTGGTATCCCAAAAGCCTCGCCGATCTTGGCGTAAAGTTCCCTCACGTTACTGAAGCCCTCGATGCGTCCAGTGGGGCTCCCGTGAGCGAGCTGGGTGTGGAAGATGAGCCGAGGCCTCAGGTTGTTTGGAGGCGGAGGAAGTCCCTCAGAGGCAGCGGCCTCCCCCAGCCCGACTACTCCTCCATCCAGGCCTTCCATACCTGGCAAACTGAGGCCGGCGCGAATGGGCTCCGCTTCCTCATTCTCAACCAAAGGGGACGCTTTCTTCCTTCTTCCCAGTCCCAGGGGCATAGTCGACACCGCTCGAGGGGAGTTACGCCCCAATCCAGACCAACATAAACCTGTTCGGCTGAATCAGCTGCAGATCCGTGGAGTGTTTGTGTCACGGTGACAGCTTGGTTGTCTGGACCAGCTCAAAAGCAGTCTCAGCCAGGCGCTGTATCGATTCAAGGGTCCACACATCAGGGCAGCTCACATTGCTGGATCTGTCCAGTGCAGCAATGGGAAGAGGAGAGTGCTCCTCTGGGAAGACAGAAACCAGAACTCCTTTAAAGCAAATGACTTTACAACAAATAGAGCTGCTTCATTAGAAAACATCAAACCTGCTGCTAAATCTATAGGAAATACATTTCTCCTAACGTATTAACCTGACCGGGTTAACTGAAAACTACATCTTGGACATGAAGGCAACATTAGCTGCTAGCTGTTTTTACTTGCACAACAAACGCTAACAAGCTTTAGAAAGCGGTTCAATACAAACAGCATCGTGTGTTTGCAGCCCTGAAACTTTCAGGTTAATTAGCTCGATCGTCCAACATTGATTTACAAAAGGAGGGAACATGGCAGGCTGCTCATTCTTACCCCGGAGCAAGACTTCCAGCTCTTCCTGTGTGTTAGCTCAGCCTGCTAACGGCTCCGGTGCTAGCTGTAAGAAAACAATGTTCCACTACTGATACAGGTTAGTGTTTGTATTAAACTGCTTTTTCCTTATTGCTTATTGTTATCCCGATTAGATTTGTAAGTAGTTGAAACGTGTGTGTGTTTGTGTGTGTCAGTATGTCGTAGATGATTAGCTAGCCAGCCAAGCAGGGTGGAACTATGACGCCTTCAAGTACCCTCGGAAATTTATTTTTAGGCGAATGAAATGTAGCCGCCTGCAAAAGGAGTTGATAAACTGGAAAACTGCTAGAACCATCTCACAGCAGTTATCTGAAAACTTACTGTTTTAAGTTTCTAATATTGTCTTGCTCCTTTGTATACTTTTTTATTTATTGTATTTTGATATATATATATATTTTTTTTTCAACTTTCATCATTTTGTAAACCGCCCCCTAGCTTATAGACTGTAGTTATGTTATCATTCACAAGAGTTTGTATATATTTTTGTTTATGTAGTGTTTTGTAGTTCTGTTTGTTTCAATAAAAAAAAAAAAAAAAAAGAGTTGATAATTGATTAAACATAGGTTTTTTTTTAAGGTTTATTTTACCATGAAGAAATCCATTGAGATTATTAATCTCTTTTTCAAGGATGTCCTGGGCATAATTATACTGTAATTGCGATAATTTTGCTTCCTTTTCTTAGTCAGGGGTGTTAGAAAACAATTTCAAAGTCTTTTTCCCCCTTTTCTTATTGATAAAAAGTTATTAGCAGGGCTTGCATGTCAGTTTGACACAATAACATTGTGAGGGTACATTTAAATGAAAGTCGTTGATTTAAAAAATGTATTTATTACCGGTAATTTTATTTTTTTTCCAGGGGGATAATCTTTAGTTTAGTCCTGAGAACAAACCAGCTTTGCCCTTATTTAGCCTAAAATATAAATAATGGCGGCTGTTTGTACCCATGTCAATAATGTTAGATTTGTAACGTTAGACATGTTATTTTTCTTGCATTTTAACTAAATAACAAAGTACTGTACTGTACTCGTCTTTTTGTGAGACTACACTGAAACCTGCTGCATTGAGATTTCTTGGTGTTTGACTGCCCTCTAGTGGTCATTGAAAGAACTGGCTATATATTTTGGATTCAAGTCAAATCTATAAATTCCATAGAAAGGATACTAAACGTTTCTTTATTATAAACCTGTTAATCCTCTTTGCTAAATTTTATATTCATAAATGTAAATTTGCTAATAAAACACCTTGTTTCTCTGTGTTTGTTAAAGAAATGGAACTGTATCAAAGTCAAAGTCAAAGTCAACTTTATTGTCAGATCTGCAATATGTACAGTGCAGGACATACACAGGACCGAAATTGCGTTTCTCTCAGTCCCTCGGTGCAACAGTAAACATCTAAACATTGAAACACTGAAACATATAATAATAATATATCAAATCAATAACAGACTCTACAAATTAAAAGGCTCTAGGACAATTTCAATATGTACATCTTTGCATGTTCTTATCTAGTTATCACCCCCGGCTGTTTGTTTGTGTGGTTGTTATATTGTGTTGTATACTTCATTCTCTTGTTTTGATGTATACTTGTTTTGCTTAAATAAAGTTCTAAAAAAAATAATAAGTCAAATCATGTACTTCCGGGTAAATTCTGTGGCGCAAAAAGTAAATTTAGACCTCGGCTAATTGTTCAGTAGTATACTGTAAGTATTTCTTGTTGTTCTGTAGAAATATTATAAAATATTCATCACAAAACCTCTTTTGACTTGTTTTCTAGAAGGCGGTTTTAACTTTGGTTATGTTTTCGTGATCAGAGCTCTCTACTGCCATCTGGCGGACAAGGTGAATTACAATCATTAATGTCAATAAATATTTTTGCTTCTAGACACCAAACTACACCCAACTGGAACATCTCTCACTTTACAAGTATTTTATTGTTGAGTTTTAAATGGGAAATTTCGGGTAAGAGGTTCTATTTTTTAGCATTACTTCCGGTTAGTACTTTCAAAATAATAAGCGACTCCACCACAACCCAAGGATGTCAAAACAATAATGTAAAATACCCATTTTACATTACAATGAGCTGATGCCGAGGACTTCCATCCATCCATCTTCTTCCGCTTATCCGGGGTCGGGTCGCGGGGGTAGCAGCCTAAGTAGGGAGGCCCAGACTTCCCTCTCCCCAGCCACTTGGAGCAGCTCCTCCGGGGGAATCCCAAGGCGTTCCCAGGCCAGCCGAGAAACATAGTCCCTCCAGCGCGTCCTGGGTCTTCCTCTGGGTCTCCTCCCGGTGGGACATGCCCGGAACACCTCACCAGGGAGGCGTCCAGGAGGCATCCTAACCAGATGCCCGAGCCACCTCAACTGGCTCCTCTCGATGTGGAGAAGCAGCGGCTCTACTCCGAGTCCCTCCCGGATGACTGAGCTTCTCACCCTATCTCTAAGGGAGAGTCCAGCCACCCTGCGGAGAAAACTCATTTCAGCCGCTTGTATCCGAGATCTTGTTCTTTCGGTCATAACCCAAAGCTCATGACCATAGATGAGGGTGGGAACGTAGATCGATCGGTAAATTGAGAGCTTTGCCTTTTGACTCAGCTCTCTCTTCACCACGACAGACCGGTACAGCGCCCGCTTCACTGCGGACGCTGCACCTATCCGCCTATCGATCTCACGCTCCAGTTTTCCCTCATTCGTGAACAAGATCCCGAGATACTTAAACTCCTCCACTTGGGGCAGGACCTCCTCCCCGACCCGGAGAGGGCATGCTACCCTTTTCCGGCTCAAGACCATGGCCTCGGATTTGGAGGAACTGATCCTCATCCCGGCCGCATCACACTCGGCTGCAAACCGCTCCAGTGAAAGTTGTAAATCACGAACTGATGAAGCCAGTAGGACCACATCATCTGCAAAAAACAGAGAAGCGATTCTAAGGTCACCAAAACGGATCCTCTCAACACCTTGGCTGCGCCTAGAAATTCTGTCCATAAAAGTTATGAACAGAATCGGTGACAAAGGGCAACCTTGGCGGAGTCCAACTCTCACCGGAAACGAGCCTGACTTACTGCCGGCAATGCGGACCAAGCTCTGACACCGGTCGTACAGGGACCTAACAGCCCATATCAATGGGCCTGGTACCCCATACTCCCGGAGTACCCCCCACAGAACCCCCCGAGGGACGCGGTCGAATGCCTTCTCCAAGTCCACAAAGCACATGTAAACTGGTTGGGCAAACTCCCACGCACCCTCCAGGACCCTGCTGAGGGTGTAGAGCTGGTCCAGTGTTCCACGACCAGGACGAAAACCACACTGCTCCTCCTGAATCCGAGGTTCGACTATCCGACGGACCCTCCTCTCCAGAACCCCTGAATAGACCTTACCAGGGAGGCTTAAGAGTGTGATCCCCCTATAGTTGGAACACACCCTACGGTCCCCCTTTTTGAATAGGGGAACCACCACCCCAGTCTGCCAATCCAAGGGAACTGCCCCCGATGTCCACGCGATATTGCAGAGTCGCGTAAGCCAACACAACCCTACAACATCCAGAGCCCTAAGGAACTCCGGGCGAATCTCATCCACCCCCGGAGCCTTGCCACCGCGGAGCTTTTTAACCACCTCGGCGACCTCAGCACCAGAGATCGGAGAACCCGACCCAAAGTCCCCAGGCTCCGCTTCCTCAGTGGAAGACGTGCCAGTAGGATTGAGGAGGTCTTCGAAGTATTCCGCCCACCGACTCACAACATCCCGAGTTGAGGTCAGCAGCACGCCACCCCCACCATAAATGGTGTTGGTCGCGTACCTCTTTCCCCCCCTGAGACGCCGGATGGTGGACCAGAATCGCCTCGAAGCCGTACGGAAGTCATTCTCCATGGCCTCTCCGAACTCCTCCCACGCCCGAGTTTTTGCCTCAGCAACCACCCGAGCCGCATGCCGCTTGGACTGCCGGTACCTATCAGCTGCTTCCGGGGTCCCACAAGCCAAAAAGGCCCAATAGGACTCCTTCTTCAGCCTGACAGCATCCCTCACTGCCGGTGTCCACCACCGGGTTCGAGGGTTGCCACCACGACAGGCACCAACAACCTTGCGGCCACAGCTCCGATAAGCTGCCTCGACAATAGAGGCGCGGAACACGGCCCACTCGGACTCAATGTCCCCCGCCTCCCTCGGAACGTGTTCAAAGCTCTCCCGGAGGTGGGAGTTAAAGCTCCGTCTTACGGGAGACTCTGCCAGACGTTCCCAGCAGACCCTCACAATACGTTTGGGTCTGCCAGGTCTGACCGGCATCCTCCCCCACCATCGGAGCCAACTCACCACCAGGTAGTGGTCAGTTGACAGCTCCGCCCCTCTCTTCACCCGAGTGTCCAAGACATGCGGCCGCAGATCAGATGAGACGACAACAAAGTCGATCATCGAACTGCGACCTAGGGTGTCCTGGTGCCAAGAGCACATATGGACACCCTTATGCTTAAACATGGTGTTCGTTATGGACAATCCATGACGAGCACAGAAGTCCAATAACAGAACACCACTCTGGTTCAGATCAGGGGGGCCGTTCCTCCCAACCACACCCCTCCAGGTCTCACTGTCATTGCCCACGTGAGCGTTGAAGTCCCCCAGTAGAACAAGGGAGTCCCCAGGAGGCGCACTCTCCAATACCCCCTCCAAGGACTCCAAAAAGGGTGGGTAGTCTGAGCTGCCGTTTGGTGCATAGGCACAAACAACAGTCAGAGCCCGTCCCCCCACACGTAGGCGAAGGGAGGCTACCCTCTCGTTCACCGGGGTGAACCCCAACGTACAGGCACCAAGATGGGGGGCAACCAGTATGCCCACTCCTGCTCGGCGCCTCTCACCAGGGGCAACTCCAGAGTGGAAGAGTGTCCAACCCCTCTCAAGGAAACTGGTTCCAGAGCCAGAGCCATGCGTTGAGGTGAGTCCGACTATTTCTAGTCGGAAACTCTCAACCTCACACACTAGCTCAGGCTCCTTCCCCACCAGAGAGGTGACATTCCATGTCCCAATGGCCAGCTTCTGTAGCCGAGGATCAGACCGCCAGGGTCCCCGCCCTCGGCCACCACCCATCTCACATTGCACCCGACCCCTTTGGCCCCTCCCACAGGTGGTGAGCCCATGGGAAGGGGGACCCACGTCTCCTCTTCGGGCTGTGCCCGGCCGGGCTCCATGGGTAAAAGCCCGGCCACCAGGCGCTCGCCAGCGTGCCCCACCTCCGGGCCTGGCTCCAGAGTGGGGCCCCGGTGACCCGCGTCCGGGCGAGGGAAAACTTAGTCCATTAATTGTACTCAATAATTGCCGAGGACTTGTGACATTTAATATAATTTAAATTTTATTGACGAGGCTCCACTTTATGTTAGAAACTTTGTGGATTTCTTTATATTTGCCTGAAATGTTGCAATTTTGCTGCCATCTTCTCGCAACATGCCTGTTTTTGATAAGATGCTGCAGACCTTTTGTTTGTAGTAGTATTGATTTTGGCATATTTGCTAAACAAAAATTTCAACAGCGTCTTTAACAAATTTAAACACAAACAACGGCTGATGCAGACATGACAAGAAGTTTTCAAGAAAAAATATTTAATGTGCAAATGTAGATCATTCCAGCTGAGCAAACCACAAAAACTACCCAACAGTAAACGATTTATTATAAACAAAAGGTACAAGAAGAGCAATTAAGTTTCCTTTTAAAAAGGAAAAAACAACAACATTAAGCAGCCTTTTCGCACACAAAAAATAAGATTGATCTCCTCCTCTGAGGGGAGGCAACAGGTTATCACACAAAATTAAATATCCTGATTGAATAGCTTTTATAAATACCACCTTTAAACCAGGAGCACGGTCCAACAAATTGTATTTCTACAAACCGTGACGCTAATTTTCAGAGTGTAAATCTTGGAATGAACGCGGTGAGATAAAACTAATGGAAATAAAAGTTCATGACTTAAAAAAAATAAAATAATAATAATAGATTTTTGCTCCGCAGAGAAGTCTTGATATTTAGTAGACCACCAAATTTGTTTAAAACAAACAAAGCTAACCTCTGGCTTTTGGTTTAACTTGGCTGTATACATAACGTTTACATAAAACATTTTAACAGAGTATATATATA
>JBBPBX010063917.1:0-20396 GCA_038048925.1 Garcialebias charrua | reverse complement strand
GGAGACGCCCCGGTCATGTGTCAACGACCCACGTCCCAGCTGGAGTTACAGTAAAGCTTACTGTAACTCGTCACTCATTTCTGGAAGAATTTGTTTTCTAAAGTTTTATTTTGAAAGTTCAACCAGTGCGATTGGAGTCTGTTTCTGCCGGTGAAAGCGTGCTCCCGCTCGTCTGACCCAGTCATACACGCTCGAAGTCATCTGGACGCTCACTGGACCACACAGTCCGTTAGTGTCCACAAACTTCTCAGTCCTCACCTCGCAAGACGTCTCGTCACCAGGTAAAGAGGCTTTGCTTGTATGCTGCACGTGTTGGAGGCTCAGCCTGATCCGTATGGGAAAGCTTGCCACCCTGGTTGGTTCAAAGTAAACAACTTTGGTTAACTTAGCTCCAGAACTCCTTCCTCCTATTTCTTATTTTTCATAAGCTATTAATATGTTTGTTTTCATCATGGTAAACTTTAAGTAATGTGCCAACAGAAAGGTCCAACTGTCTGTTTGTTTTAATTTGAATTCTTGTCAACGTAGTTATTAAATCAGAGCTAATATCGATACAAATGTTTTAATGTAATTCTTGTGATAGTTTCAATAAAAGGTCTATATTTTTGGTAGACCAATATAAATTGAAGTCTAAGCGTGAAATTACATTTCTTGTCTAATCACAGTAAAAACAACTTAGTATCGGAAAAAGGAAGAACTCGCTCTTTGGTGGCAGTTTGTGCAAGATTAAAGTCTGCTAAACTGCGCATCTACAATAATAGTAAATCAGTAAGTGTTTAAATACCTTACTCTACATTTATTACTATTATTAATCTATTACAATTGGTGGCTCGTCCGAGTTCCTGGAACGTTTATTAAGTTGTTTTGTGTAGCTTGATGTTACGGAGTTTGTTGGCATAGTTTGCATCCTGGTTTTGGGCTTTTGAATAGTTTTGGCTGGTGAGTGTCCGGGAGTTGCTAATTGTGGCATTGTCTGGATTATTTTCCCGTTAAAATTGTTTTTCTTTCACATTCCGACGTATGTTTTGGAGCTGCGGATGAATGAGTGTTTGTTTTTGTGAGACGTTTCATTACGTGTCGCGAGGCTGCATGCATTGTTCATTTTGTGACCGCCGTGTCACCACTGCTTCATTTTATTACATCTGCGGTTTGCTGTTGAAGGTCTGTTCACACATTTGCTGCTCCATTTTACCTAATCTGTTACAACGTGTTTGCCGAGGTTCGGGAAAAATCCGCTTCGCTTTGGACCGAGTTCCGGTTCCGTTTGACGTAAAGTCCGCTGTTGTACACAGTTAGAGTGCTGCCTCCCCTGGGGGCGTGAGAGCTAGCGTGGTTGTGTTTTGAGCTCATTGACAGTATTTTCTGCGGTGTATAAATACGTTTATTTTGTGAAGGAAGAGTCTAGAACCTTGGGTCGAGCTAAGCTAACGGTACCGAGAGACAAGATGGCTGCTTAAAACGCTGTGATTGGTCCATTGTGTGTCGCGTTCAAAAACGTTGGTTTCTGTAGACTCTGGTTGTCAGATTCATTTTTGCACACATTTCTAACAGTTTATTTGTGTTGTTTGAGTTCTATGCACGTGATATCGTCGAAGACTGGCTTAACCGCGGTGTTTTGCGATGTTTGTGACTGTTTTAGAACGTTAAAAAGTCCGTTCCTCGCTAGCGTTCAAAAGACCGCAGGTCCGTGAACGCACCGCTCGAACGGCACGTCGCCTGTGGGCGGCGTTGGGTTGGAAGACACAATTTCCCATGAACACTTGGGTTTTAGAACTACAGTTCTGTCTTCGCTGTGATTGGTCGATTTCGCTGTGAGTGTTGACGCTTGCGCAGTGGGTTTGAAGCCCCGCTCCTCGTCAACTTTCACTTCACAGCTTATCTCAGACGAGTTTCCGTGCTTGTTTGTCCATTACTGTCATTAAAAAGACTGTTTAATCGCGGTGTTTTTGAGATTTTAATGGGTGGATTGAGCCGGTTGCTCTGAAAAACTGCCGATCGCCATGTGACCAGGTCACGTGACACCGATTTTGCCGGTTTTATGAGGACCGACCTTATTTCTTTAAACGCAGTTTAAAGGGTTTCACAGTTCAACCGATTTTGCTCACATGATTTCGTTTTGTGAGCCTGGGTTCTAGAGCTTATCACGTTACGCTTTAGATCTGTCTGATTGATGCTTTTCATCCGTGTTGGATGTCTGTGTGGGCTGAAAGCTACGGCTGCGCTCACTGGTGATAACAGCGCCTCTATAGCGGTCAGATAGAGAAATTACAGTCGCTGTGATAAACTCACTTCCAGCGCTGTGACCCCTGCTGGTTACATTAGAAGACGCAGTCTTCCTGTAATGTGTACATGGTAACTGTTCCTGTTTTAAACGGGAAACATTTTGAGAATATTGTACTCACAGCACACTTTAATTTGATTTTCACATATAATCAAATGTTGATGGCAGAACAGTTACACAGATTTAATACAGACATGTCTGTTGTTGATAAAATTTGACACTTTTATCATTGATTCTGTGCAAAACAAACTGTTTTTATTTTTATTTTAAACTGCAAGTTTAGAATAACACACATGAGGCTTCTTTTGTCTTGGTTTTTCACAAAAAATCTCACAACGACAGCCGTTTTGTTTGACCTTGTCACAGGTCGACAAATTAATGGGAATCACTGATTTTTATTTAATTTCACATCTTGGCATCACATGGTGAGACTATCCACTGTGATATAAGACCGACTGTCCTTGATTTTTCACAGAAAATCAGTAGGAAGATGGACGTTCTAACAGGTGCATCCTTTGATAGGCACTTAGCTGCAAAGAACGTCCTTCAGGAACCAGGTGAACATCCCCTGGTGTTTTATGACAGGCTCCTCTCTGTTTACACAGGGAATAAAGCTGTACCTGGAATAGAGGATGATGTGGAGTTTAAAAGACGGTTCACTTTGAATCTGATACCGTTCATAATGAAATGTGTCCGCTTCAATGTTAATTGCGAAGAGGGTACCATGGCAGAAATTAAAGAATGTGCTGTGGAATTTTTTGACGTGCTCGAACAACGGAAAACACCCTCAGTGGTGTGCCCAGGTCAAAAGGTCACATCCCACTTGCAGGAAGTAGAAGAGGTTTCCTCTCCTTCAAAGTGCGGGAGGACACAGGTTTTTCGTGATAACGAACATCAGCATGGTGCTACGGCCTATAAATGTGACTCAGATCGGTTCACGGGGATTTCTGAACCCCCTGCCCCTCAGGTTGAAAACCTTGAGATGAGCAGAGAACCACACGAAGCAGGTGTTCGCTCTCTAGATGAACACAGATGGTTCGGATCGATCCAACAGAGTTCTCTCATGGATCTCACAATGGGTGAGATTCGAAGGCGGTTGCATGGACACCGTGAACCATTGAAAAATGGTCTGTCCCGACATGTACCCGCGAGAAGCGGCCCTCCTGCCCCTCGAACTGCACAGTTTGAGACATGCAGTGAGTCACACATGCTCCAGATTATGGAAACGGCGCCTCCGCGCGAGAACGTGACTGAGGTTGTGAGTTGTTTGTCAAATGATTTGAATGTTACAGTGGTTGACCATGCTGACACATCGTATGACGTTGTCCTTGGTGATAACACAAACAACCTTGTTCCACCTGATGAAGCGACGCGCAGCACTGCCTTTTGCAGCAACTTAGTGCATACAGTTGACATCAACAACGTCAACACTGACATAAATACTGACAGCAAACAAATTGCTGAGAATCCACATCCTGAAGGTCATGAGGCAGACAGCCATCATGATGCTGACAGCGACGATGATTACACAGACAGAGTCACACGTACGCAAAAACGTGCTGAAAAGCCTGAACGGTTGCTGTGTAACTTTATAAGAAGGGGGATAGCTAAAAGAGCTTACCTGCCACTCACATTGGAAGGGGTCCTAGAGCAAGAAGCGCTCCTGGTTAGCGGCTCAGACGTGTCTACCATGTCAGCCGAACTGTTTGAGGAGCTAAGGACCGCCGCTAACGATGTTGGCAGGCAAATACCCTTTGTGAAATACACTTATGGTGAGCAACAAGGCCTTGCAAAGACGAGAACAACCCTAATAGCCATGGTTCACATGCAGATTGGCGAAATGACACTATACCACCCGGTATATGTGTCTGAACTTGACTCACTCCAGGCTCCATTTGTGGTTGGCCAAGATTTTATAAATCGCTTTGAAGCGATTATAAATTATGGCAATCAGACAATGTGGGCCACAGTGAGCAGTCCACTGCCATTCAAGGTGCCTCCCCAAGGTCAGGACACTGACTGTCTAACAACAGGTACCGCTAAGGTCACATTGGATTCCCCAACCGAGACCACAAGCCCGGTAAGTGAACCTTCATATACAGGTGAGACAGAGGAGACTCAACAGTTGGACCAGACTCTGGCCCATCACGAGGACCTCCTCTGCGAGCTGACACCTTCAGCACTCCCGGACCACTTCCTGCCACAGGTAGATGAAGGTGTGGAGATCCAAGAGTCCCACACCGATGACGCTGTACTGTCCTGTGGGACAGGTAATTCGGCATACAGCCAAGCTTTCAGTGAAGTCTTGGTTCAAGGACATCTGAGCCCACAAGGTGACAGTCTACTACACGCTGACAGTCACTTGGACTTCATTGTTACAGATTTTGAGGACCCCTCCTCAAACAAAAGGGGGGCTGACTCACACTTCCTACCACAGGTAGAGGATGGTGTAAAGATCCAAGGATCACACACCGTGGACGCTGTACTGTCCTGTGGGACGGGTAATTCGGCATACGGCCAAGTTTTCAGTGAAGTCTTGGTTCAAGGACATCTGAGCCCACAAGGTGACAGTCTACTACACGCTGACAGTCACTTGGACTTCATTGTTACAGATTTTGAGGACCCCTCCTCTAACAAAAGGGGGGCAGACTCACACTTCCTACCACAGGTAAACGACGGTGTAGAGATCCTAGGATCACACACCGAGAACGCTGTGCTGTCCTCTGGGACAGATAATTCAGCCATCAGCCAAGCTTTCGATGAAACCTTGGTTCAAGAGCTTTTGAATCTGGAACTACTCAGCGATGACATAGTTCTGACAGACTCAAAGTGCACCCCTTCATTCATGAAGTGGGAAGACATACATCACAACGACAGAGACACGCCTGCGACGGCGCCGACTGTTGTGACACACCTGCATTACGCAGAAAGAGGTAAATGTACAGAGGTACGTTGGCCGAAACCTAAAAGGTTCCTGCGTACTGTCTACTCTAAGCTGCGTAAACAGCCTAAACTAAACAATGGCATCCTAACTCGTGCCCATGGACGGACGTCCACACCTGTGCGCGTGGTCCCGCATGACCACAGGGGGGTGATGTTAGGCCATGCCCATGTCAAGGACAAAGATTTCAATAACCCCACAAATGACATAGCTCTCGCAAACTCAAAGACTTCATGGGAAAACAAGGTCGTCCAAGCACAAGATAGTGAATAAACTAAACAGTTTAAACTATTCTAGCTGCGAAAAGAAACCATTCCAACTAGAACGTAGAACACTAAGTGTAAAACTCACAACGAGGTCTAACTCTAACGACAGTTGTAAATCCACAGGTTTTAGTCCAATAATTGTTAGAAAGCTAAGTTCTATCTGTTTGTGTTTCCTTAGGACCACGATGAAACTGCTCCTATTAATCCTCGCCTTCTTGGGACTCGTCCAAGTGGGGCAACTCGAGGTTGTAACCCTCGGACCTACCTCAGGAATCAGTCTTCGGGATCAACCCGGACTGCTCGTCGCAGATTGTCGTCTGTATAGCCAGAAGGTCTTTGTTCGCTTTGATCCCCAAACAGTGATCCAACAGCACGTTACAATCAAAGAGGAGTGGCTCGACAAATCGTGGTACACTTACCCAATCGAGGACGCAAAAGGACAAATCCGACACATGTTAAAGCAGCTACATAAGTACACTCTCACTCAACAGGAGCTGAGTGGAAAACCTTTGAGAGAGAAGCGTGGCATTGGATTGCTCCTCCTCGCCGCCTCTCCTCTCGGCTCTCTTTTCAGTTTAGGCATGTCCGCAGTCAACACTGTCAGCATATCATCACTAAGACAACATGTTAATGAAATGCAAAATGAGTTCCCAAAGATCCAAATACAGATGAATCAACAACAAGCTCAGTTTACCCAGGTGACCAAAACTCTTAAACAAACTGTATTAGTGCTGAACACTCACACCCAGAGAATACAGGTCCTGGCACAAACGGTAAATGAACTAAAACTTAAGGTAGAATGGGAATACACCATCATGCACCTGATAGATAGGGTCCTTTCTGACATGCTTAGAGATATCAGCTCATCAGTTGATGCACTAGCCACTGGCAGAATTCCACCCTATCTCGTCTCGATGCAGATGGTAACAGACATCCTTACCTCCGCTACAGGCGAACAAGCAAGGTCAGTCCAGGCTCACCTAGCTTTCGCTCTCGGTAGCGCAATCCCGATTTATGTCAACCACGTAACGGGTGAATTCGCGTTCCTTATCAATCTACCCATCATTCCATCAGACGGCATATATAGACTGAAAGACGTCATTAATGTCGGTAATTGGCACGGTGAAAACCATGTAAAAATTAACACTCCAAAGGTGATTGCTTATCGCGACAGTGACCCCTCAATCTACTTGGTTCCAAACCTCCTGATGTGTGTTCTCACACACGACATACACTACCTGTGTACGAGCAAGCCTTTCATTCTGAATAAAGGCACGGGCATTTGCGGTGTCACACCCGTTCCAGATAACTCAAAATGCCCAACGACCATGACTCCGCGACGCCAGGTTACGACCGCTAGCGCGGAAATAGTTGGGTCACGTTGGTTAGTCAATGTTCCCCAGAGAACCGCAACGATGGTGTACGACCACCAACCCGCGGCTAACAAACTTGTGACCCTCCCAGATAAAACAATGTGGATCAGTGTCCCCGAAGGTACAACTGTACACATTGGTGAACTGACACTCTACCACCTCCATCCGGATCGGTGGGAATCTACTCTGGAAGATTCCGAGTGCTTTTCAAACATGAGCTTAGAGATAGACCCTAAAACAATTGAACAACTCCGTTTTGAAGGAACTAAAGTCGTCGACGTCGAACCGATTAATAAAGTTCTCAGGACGCTCAAGTCAGACACTACGATACCGTTTCAACCTATCACTTACGCGTGGTCTAGCGCCGACTCGCTCAATTCAGTTGTGGTAATGATCCTCTTTTTTGTGATGTGCGGGATGATCGTATACCTGCTCCGTCGCGTCCAAGCTGTTGAGGCTCGATTGGATCGTTATGAGGCCCAACAGGGTACTGCAGACCGTCAGAAACCTGACCCGAGAGGCAGGCTTACTGGACAGGACACTCGTTTGTAATCTGACGACCAGAGTGAGTTTGACGTAGTGAAACGTTGTTTTTAGTTGCTTGATTGCTACCTTTGTTGTTATTGAAGTTGTTATTGTTTTCTGAACACTCCCAGCCAAAAGAGGTTTTGATTGTTGTTTAGTTGAAGACTTAAATGGATTTTAACTATGCCAACATGCTGTTCATTTTGTTAAAGATCTCAATCTTTGATGAGTCATAGTAGATTAATACTACTTAAGGTACTATAATCTACACTGATCTCCCAATCATTTAGGTAGAACCGATTCGATCGTTTCTATTCTAGATCTATTCATTTTGATGAGTCTCGCCATAGACTTCAAAATTCATAGGGATTACCAATTCTTGCGTCGTTCGTCTAAAAGACAACAGACATTCAGACCAAACTAGTTTCATTTCTCATTTTAGTTTAACCTAAACTAAATAATGAATGGAGGAATAGTTTGAAAGAAGAGGCCTTCGTTACAGAAGCCCTCCCCATTTCTATAGGTATAGATCCCTATTTCTGATTTTTACAGCATTGATCCACCCCTTAATTGGTAATTTTAGCTGATCTAATCCATGATAGCTTACATACCAGGTGCATATAGGTAAGGCTTAATGTAGAATCCCTATCATAAGCCCACCTAAAACCACATAATTGCATGACACATTGAACCAGGGTGGCACCGACTGGAAGCCATCCAGCCTGCAACCTTCGATGTGGGGACCTGCTGATCCAACGTTGGTCTTCAACCTTCATCCAAGGCCCGCCTCCTCTGCTTCAATCGAGGGATCCCCTCTACATGCTGATTAAAAACCATTCTTGCTGATGAAATCAATAACCCCCATCGTTGTGGATTTACCGTTGTGGATTATAAGACTTTGTTTCCAAGGGATCACAGACTCAGTTTTCCATGGGTTAACAGACTATGTTTCCAAAGGATTAAAAGCTTGCCGCAATGGGATTACCTACGAACAGTATGGAATTTCCAAAAACATTATGGGAGTATAATTTTGAACTTTTTGATTTTTCTTTTTCCATTTGCTGGATTACATAGAGGTCAGAGACATTCGGTGGTATCCTTTCGTGTTGGAACTCATCTCCAAGGACAGGCGATGACTTCCAAAAAGGGGGACTGTAGTGATACACCTAGCCTCTGATATTTCTGTCTTGACCTTCAAGTACACCTCTCTACACCTCTCTGAATCACTCAGTGTTACACTTGCTTGAACCTCAAGGAGACAGATGGACACTTATATATTTTAACAATTATTATGAATTAATGGACACTAATTAATCAGATTGAACTTTCTCTTTAATGTGTGTTAATTCAGAATTGATCAAACAGTATTTTTGTCATTTCAATGATGATTTTACTAAGCTGGTATATTTTAAATATGACAAAGTTAAGAGAACATCTCAGAATGATCTGTGCTTTAAACTGTCTGCTCTATGCAGAATGTGTCTAAAGTTGAATGAACAATTCTTCGTATTTGTTTGAACTGTTTTTGTTTCGAAGGAGAAGTTCTAGACATAACTTAATCTTCGGTCTCCCGTCCGTTCTAAAAACAATTCATCTGTGCCTAAACAGAGAGTGCTCTGTTTTCACACCTGCCTTTTGTTTTGTCTCCGTGCTGGGACTCAGTTCTCAGCACTCACGGAGTTGCCTTTAGTTTTTGGAGGAGAACGAACTGCCAACTGGTTTCTCCCCTTTGGGAAAAGCTGGAGACGCCCCGGTCATGTGTCAACGACCCACGTCCCAGCTGGAGTTACAGTAAAGCTTACTGTAACTCGTCACTCATTTCTGGAAGAATTTGTTTTCTAAAGTTTTATTTTGAAAGTTCAACCAGTGCGATTGGAGTCTGTTTCTGCCGGTGAAAGCGTGCTCCCGCTCGTCTGACCCAGTCATACACGCTCGAAGTCATCTGGACGCTCACTGGACCACACAGTCCGTTAGTGTCCACAAACTTCTCAGTCCTCACCTCGCAAGACGTCTCGTCACCAGGTAAAGAGGCTTTGCTTGTATGCTGCACGTGTTGGAGGCTCAGCCTGATCCGTATGGGAAAGCTTGCCACCCTGGTTGGTTCAAAGTAAACAACTTTGGTTAACTTAGCTCCAGAACTCCTTCCTCCTATTTCTTATTTTTCATAAGCTATTAATATGTTTGTTTTCATCATGGTAAACTTTAAGTAATGTGCCAACAGAAAGGTCCAACTGTCTGTTTGTTTTAATTTGAATTCTTGTCAACGTAGTTATTAAATCAGAGCTAATATCGATACAAATGTTTTAATGTAATTCTTGTGATAGTTTCAATAAAAGGTCTATATTTTTGGTAGACCAATATAAATTGAAGTCTAAGCGTGAAATTACATTTCTTGTCTAATCACAGTAAAAACAACTTAGTATCGGAAAAAGGAAGAACTCGCTCTTTGGTGGCAGTTTGTGCAAGATTAAAGTCTGCTAAACTGCGCATCTACAATAATAGTAAATCAGTAAGTGTTTAAATACCTTACTCTACATTTATTACTATTATTAATCTATTACACTGGTAAGAAGAGTTGGACCCTGAGTCTTGGGCCCACTCTCTTTGTAGAGCCGGGTGCTGGCCAGCTGGAGCCATCTGTGAGTTGGGAGCTGAGTGAAGGCGTCCTTCCCTTTGTGACTGTGCTTGTTTATGGTAACAGTCACGGGCCCAATGTCCTGGCTTTTGACAAAAATGGCAGACGTCTTGTGCTCTGTTTCCCTGCAGGTTACCTCGGCTATAGCCCCTGCCCCGAGCTCTTCCTCCTCTCCTCCACTGCCCCCTGACCGGACCCTGAGATGACGTATTATAATATGGCTGGGGTGCTGTGTGCTGCTGTGGGATGGTAATCATACCTTCCTTCCCAGCAACCATCTGTTTGGACTCTCTCTTTGATTGCACCACATCTCTAACTTGCTTTAGTTGTAATTTCAGCAGCTGAGTTTGCATGTCTTTTAAATCAGCTGAACTTTTTACTTCCTCATCTGCTGCTTCCTGCAGATGATGAATTAAGTGACGTTCCCATTTCTCTGCATCAGCAGTGGGGAGGTCAGGGTTTGCTTTCATTGCTTTACTGACGGCTGCTGGAACACCATCAAGGATAGCTTGTCTAAAGAAGTACCTCTGTCCCGCACCTTGTCCGTGACAGTGAGTTCTATCGTGCCATTCTTGTTTACACTGATCTAGATAAGCTGTTGGATTCTGCCCAGGTTTCCAATGAAACTTAGGCACCCCTGAACCCTCTGGGAGCGGGTAAGCCTCTCTAAGGGCTCCTGCAAACCTATGTAAGTGATTTGTCATGGGTTCTGAGTCGAGAACTGTGCGATTCCAACCTGCTGCCCGTTCCAATTCATCCATCCTGGTGGATGTTACACATCTTCCCAATAAAGCTCTCACATCCCCTACTGCCAATGTGATACCCTTAGTGAGGCTGTCTACTACGTTCAACCATTTGCTACCCCCCTCTGTTAGCGGGGGCAATTTCTCCACCAAGGCCTGAATGTCTCCCAAAGCAAAAGGTTTGTACCTGACTTGTGTACCTGCTTGGAGCAAGGGATAGCTGCTGCTGGAAAGAGGACAATTCTCAAACCCTTGCGTTTCCTCGTGCTCCATAAGACTGGATGTACTTGGGTGTGTTGTCACAGGAAGTGGTGTACTGGGTGTGGTGGTGTAGAGGGGAAGTGGTGTACTGGTGGTTTCCATCCGATTGGATGGAAGAGGAAGAGATGTTATAACATCTGAAGTGATCCGAAGAGGGCCTTCGGCCAAGGAGAGATTCCTGGGCCTTGATGTGTTGTGGGGTGTCAGATTTAACATCCTGTCAGTTAATTCAGGCCTGTTTCCCCATCCGGGTGCGTCAGGGGGAACATATCCTTGCCCTGATGTCTCACTTGAGGTGAGCGAGAGGGGCCCTGGGGTACCCGGATGGTAAAACACCGCCTGTGACATTGGTGGTGTTATGGAGCTGGCAGCTACCTTTTGGGACCCATGTGTGTTCATAAAATCTCTGAAATCTGATGCACTTGCTGATCCCACCTCATTCTTAGTAACCAGATTCTCTGATGTTATGGAATTCTCTCGTTCCAAGGTGGAGGGAGCTTCCTCTATTTTTATTTTACCTCCCTCTATCTGATATACCGGGTACATGCTCTTTACCGGTGGGGCTGACGAGATGCCGCTGTTAGAATAGGGCGGAGGCTCAAGACTTCCTGTTTTCTCACTCTTATCCATAGTCAGCAAATGAAACACCCCCTGTGCTATCAGAACTAGTTTAAACCACTCTTTACAACTGCTATCTGCTGCAGTCAACAATTTTCGATATTTCCCCTTTTTTAGGGCATTGGCTTCCTTCTTTTGTTTCTCGAAACCTTCTATTTCTTCCTTACACTTCCTTATTTTTTCCCAAATTAAACTCACCACATTACTTTTGCCCATTTTGTCATTTATTTCTTCTACTTTCTTTAAAAGCTGTTTTTCCTGTTTTTTGTCTTGCACTGACATGGTTATTGCTCGAATTATAATCTTTATTTGTTCTTCTATGGGTTTAAATGATGCGCTCTCGCACTTCTGGCTAAAGCTGCCTTCCATCTCAGTTTTTATGTCTTGGTCCATTCTCACAGTTAAGCATGCACACACCACACCCTATTACTCTTTATTGTCACAGGAACCAGGACTCAGTGAATACACGGGTGCCTCCCACACTGGAAGTGTCAGTCCAGACTGCGCGTTCCTTATGGCAAGGCAGCCCGTCTGAATCTTTTCCCGTGTACCCCTCCGGAACTCTTTTTCTTTTCTTTAGCTCACACACACACGTTGGCCTTATAGTTCAACAAGACAGACAACATACAAGACTGACCAGCTTGCGCTGACCTTATGATTCACAGGACAAACAACATACAAGAGGACCAACCCAACAGGCACGCGAGACTCTGACACCAGAAAAACTTCAGCAATTAAAAAAAGATTTTTTTTAGAACCTTTTAAGTGAACCATAAGATTGGTATGTGTGTTGACTCCTCACGTAAGAAACCTCATTAATTTAGAACATGAAAAAGATTTAGTATTCTGTGACTAATTTATTCTATTTTATTTAACTGGTCCAAGTTTGGAACTCTTATCGGATTATTTTATCAGCGAATGTTAGCGCATTTATTTCAAACTCTCACCCCAGTCCCGCACTTTACTTATTTAGTCTCAAATTATAAGTAAGTCTAAATTGTCACTGTTTTAAGCTAGCCACTAACCTAGCAAGTTTACAGTTTAACTTGGTCTTCAGAGTTACAGGAAACAGCGGCGGATAAATTATTTATTTATCCTAAAACCCCGAATCCCTCTGTTCCAGAAGCCCGTCGGCTTTTGGGAGGCGCGACCACTGCGTGTTTTTACCTGGGACTTGGGTATTATTATTTTACTTTACGTATACATACACTTACTCGTTTTACTTCCTTATTTTGGAGTCCAACACACTGAATTTAAATTTGCCTATAAAATTCCAATCACAGATTTCGTTTAAACAGGAATCTGCCTACCTTTTTTGTTGAGGTGACCGGTCACTGATCAGTGTTCTGGACTCGTGCTGTCCCTTCCTGTCCGCGTGCAACCAATCTCGGTGGGACCTCCAAAATTGTTGGCGTTGCTCTTTATTCGCCCAGAGCTCGTTGTTTGGTTTCACTTTGGATAGAAAAGAGATACACTGAAAAACGACAGACGCGCACTTTAAAGTTCCAAAACCAGTTTTAATTATTCATAAGTTTAAAAGTCACAGAATACATTTGTTATATTTTATAAGCCATATATATGATCCAAATGAGAAGACAGAGAGAGAGAGAGAGAGAGAGAGAGAGAGAGAGAGAGAGAAAGAGAGATAAAACAAAGAGAACATGAATGCGCATTCAAGGAGACAAGGCCATACAACCTGAAAGTTACTCCCTCGTGGCTTCTTCCTGCGTTGTCTGATGGAGGAGGGGAAACCTATACTTTTATACTCTTTCTGTGGGGTGTTTCCTACTCTCAACCAATAAGAGAAGTTCTGCTTTGTTTTCTTGTAGGGTGTTGCCTGCTTTAACCAATAAGAGCAGTTTTGCTTTGTTCTCTTGTAGGGTGTTTTGTTTTCTTGTAGGGTGTTGCCTGCTTTAACCAATAAGAGCAGTTTTGCTTTGTTCTCTTGTAGGGTGTTTTGTTTTCTTGTAGGGTGTTGCCTGCTTCTCAACTGATAAGAGGAGTTTTGTTTCAGAGACTGTTGCCTCTCCTCAACTACCAGAAGCTTCTATCTTAAAAACAGGAATTTTCCATTGCTTGTTTCAGCTTACAGAGTTGTGTTTTAAGAGGGAATGATAATATTCATTCATTCATTCAACCTTTATTTATACAGGCTAGCCTCAGCATAGTTCTATATGTTACACAGTTCTATATGTTAATCTGATTGGAACTAATACACCACTATTAATACACAAGTGTTTTATAATCCAGGTATTAACTGTTTTACAAATGTTTATGCAATCATGTCTTATTTTGTCTTTAAAGTAGCTTACACAACATTATAAATCTACACACTTTTAGATCCAAAAAATAAAACAGGTTCAGGGAATAGATGCACTTTGTCCCTGACCTGATCCACACAGGCCACCACACATAGATTAAGCTGTTCTGATCCCTCTCTGGCTAAGCAAACATGCAGACCCAGAGAGGCCAGGACAGACACAATGGTCATTTGAGTAGCATTAGGACAGAACTGTGTTCATGCTCACAATTCTCTGTTTAACCTGTACCTGTGTCTTTTTAATAAATCTTTATCACTCTACAGAAATGAAAACACGAAGACAAAAATAAATTTTATTTCACAACAGTACAAACTTACCCAAAACACAATTCTGACCCATATTTTATGACCTAAAAAAATGAAAACCATTTCCTACTGCAGCTATCTATCACCATACCTGTATTTTACACTTTGAGATTTTCACTAATGAAAAGTGTGTTATAAATTGAATTCATCATTATTATTATTATTATTACACAAAATTCAGCCATATTGGATTTTGTTCTCAGGGTTGTTCAACGACTCTTCTGCAGTCAGATGGTGAGCCATGGTGCGATCTGCTTGAACTCAGAGGTGAGAATTTCAAAGGCGAATCCTGCTGTTTGACTTGCAACCGGAACACGGTAAATTTAAAGTGACATTATTATTCCCAGATTTGTGTTGTGACTTCCAAAGTTTGAACGTTGCAAAACTTTTAACTTTTCAGCATGCATCAGGGTATTTTAACTGTCAGGTTTGTTCTGGTTGATTTTTCCCAACTTAGAGCTAAAAACAACGTTTACTTCTGGTTTTAAATAGAACATGCTAAAGGAAACAAAAAAAAACATTATGAGAAAAAAGTCATACAATTATGAGAATAAAATATGAGTATAAGGTTGAAATATTACAAGAATAAAGTCATACAAGAATAAGGTCATAATATTACAAGAATAAAGTCGTAGTAATAATAATAATAATAATAATAATAATAATAATAATGAATTTAATTTATAACGCACTTTTCATAAACGAAAATCTCAAAGTGCTACAAAGTGCAACAAAAATCAATGATCGGATAAAAACAAGTGATAAAATCAAGTAAAATCAATGATAGTATCAACAAAGATCAAAGGTAAAATCATGTGGAGGCAGAGTAGGCTCGCTTAAAAAGAAAGGTCTTTAAGCCTTGTTTAAAGTCAACCAGTGACTGTGGAGCTCTCAAGTAGTCAGGGAGGGAGTTCCATAGGCGGGGGGCAGCCACACAGAATGACCGGTCTCCGATGGTCCTTAATTTTGTTTGAGGAATGTGAAGTAGTCAAAGTCAAAGTCAAGTCAAAGTCAACTTTATTGTCAGATCTGCAATATGTACTGTACAGGACATACACAGGACCGAAATTGCGTTTCTCTCAGTCCCTCGGTGCAACAGTAAACATCTAAACATTGAAACACTGAAACATATAATAATAGACATAAGCATAAAATAGTAAAACTAACACTGTCCTGAGTTTTTGCATAGTGGTATAAGAGTATGAAAATTTACACCAACTCTAAAACTAAAACTAAAACATTAAACATTTAATGAACATAATACTGTCCTGAGTTTTTGCATACTAGTATAAAAAAAGAGTATAAAAAGTATAACTAAAATAAACTAAAGGTTTCTAGCATTGACATTTGCAAAGTGGCAAAGCAGCGTATGAGTTAATGTGCACAGTATATGTATGAGGTAGTAGTTGATGTTGTTATAGAGGCAAAAAGTGGCATATGCAGTAAGGCACATTGGGCATCCCTAAATAAGACCGTTCAGAGCACACTGTATATGTATCAGCAGTGGTGTAGATATTAGAGTAGTGTACTGTAAATGTAAACAGTAGTAATTAAATGTAAGCAGTAGTAATAAAAGTAAACAGTATTAATAAATGTAAACAGAGAATGTAAACAGTATTATGACTATAGGCAGTGATGTAATACAAACATTAGTGCAAGTATGAGAAGTAGTGCAAACTGTATGAGCACATGACCGAGAGTTTAGTGAATAACCCGTTTGATGACACAGAGTCCAGTGTTAAAATCTTTGTGTTGTGTGGTAATGTGTGAGAAAGTTTTAGTGTTAAGGCAGTTCAAATGGGAGGGGGGGCAGAGCAGGCAGAGTGTTTAGCATCCTGACTGCCTGATGAACAGAGCTGTCTCTCAGTCTGCTGGTTCGAGCCTGGAGACTCCTCAGTCTCCTCCCTGATGGCAGCAGTCTGAAGCAGCTGTGTAGTGGGTGTGTGGGATCACCTGCCATGCAGTGGGCTTTCCGAGTGAGGCGTTTGCTGTGTAAGTCCTGCAGTGAGGGCAAGGAGGTGCCCACGATCTTCTCAGCTGCTCTCACAATGCGCTGGAGGCTCTTGCGGCAGGATGCAGTACATGCACCAAACCACACAGTGATGCAGCTGGTCAGGACACTTTCTATGGCACCTCTGTAGAAGGTGCTCATGATGGGGGTTGAAGCTCCAGCCCTTTTCAGCTTGCGGAGAAAGTAGAGACGCTGGTGAGCCTTCTTTGCCAGTGCTGCAGTGTTCCTGCTCCAGGACAGGTCCTTTGAGACGTGCACTCCCAGGAACTTGGTGCTGTCTACTCTCTCCACTGCGGTGCTGTTGATGGTCAGAGGGGCATGTTGGGCATCCCTCTTCCTGAAGTCCACAACAATCTCCTTTGTCTTCTCCACGTTGAGAGTGAGATTGTTGTGTCCGCACCACAAGGCCAGGCGGCTCACCTCGTTCCTGTAGTCCGTCTCATCGTTGTTGCTGATGAGACCCACCACTGTTGTGTCGTCCGCAAACTTGATGAAGTGGTTGGAGCTGTACGATGGTGTGCAGTCGTGTGTTAGCAGGGTGAATAGAAGGGGGCTCAGCACACATCCTTGTGGGGCCCCTGTGTTCAATGTGATGGTGCTAGATGTGTTACTCCCGACCCGCACTGTCTGTGGTCTCCCGGTCAGGAAGTCTAGCAGCCAGTTACACATTGAGGTGTTCAGCCCCAGACTGTCCAGTTTAAGGATGAGCTGTTGGGGGATGATGGTGTTGAATGCCGAGCTGAAGTCGATGAACAGCATTCTAACATAGGAGTCCTTCGTGTCCAGATGTGTGAGAGCTGTGTGAAGGGCAGAGGAGATGGCATCGTCGGTTGAGCGATTAGGTCGGTATGCAAATTGGAAGGGATCCAGGGAGGCAGGGAGGACAGATGTGATGCTTTTCATGACTAGCCGTTCAAAGCACTTCATCAGGATGGGGGTGAGTGCTACTGGGCGATAGTCATTGAGGCATGCGGGCGTTGCCTTCTTTGGGACAGGGATGATGGTGGTGGCTTTGAGACAGGTGGGGACGATGGCCTGGCTCAGTGAGATGTTAAAGATGTCCGTGAAGACCGCTGCGAGTTCCCTTGCACAGTCCTTCAGCACACGACCAGGTATGTTGTCAGGACCAGAGGCCTTCCGGGCGTTAATCTTGATGAATGATCGCCTTACGCTGTCTGAGGACAGCGTCAGCACCTGGCCATCAGGAGAGGGGGGGAGTTTATGTGCTGGTGTGCTGTTACTTGTCTCGAACCGAGCAAAGAACTCATTCAGTTCATTCAGCGCAGAGGCTGAGCTGTCACAGGTCTGGGGGGATGGTTTGTAGTTTGTGATGGTCTGTATTCCCTGCCACAGACTGCGTGTATCCCTGCTGTCCTTGAAACGGTGAGCTATTTTCCCGGAATACTGCCTCTTTGCCTTTCTGATGCCCCAGTCCAGGTTGTTTCTGGCTGCCCTCAGGCCCACCTGATCTCCCGCTTTGAAGGCAGCATTCCTGGCTTTCAGGAGTCTGTGAACCTCAGCTGTCAGCCATGGCTTCTGGTTAGCCCGAACAGTGATGGTTTTAAGGTTGGTTACATCATCAATGCACTTGGTGATGTATGAACATACAGTGTCTGAGTACTCCTGGAGACATGTGGTGTTGTTTGTGGTAGCAGCTTCTTTGAACATACTCCAATCTGTGGTGTCAAAACAGTCCTGGAGTGCCTCTGAAGACCCCTCTGGCCACACTCGTATCTGCTTGCGGACTGGTTTTGTGACTTTCACCAGTGGCCTGTATGCTGGCTTTAGCATAACACAGATATGGTCAGAAGCACCAATGTGGGGGAGGGGGATGGCTCTGTAGGAATTTTTCATGGTGGTGTAAACCTGGTCCAGGGTGTTGTTTCCTCTTGTTGCAAAGTTTATGTTTCTGTATGTTTTTGGAAGAACACTCTTTAAATCTGCTTGGTTGAAATCACCAGCCGTGATGAGAAAAGCATCAGGATGGGCTGTTTGTTGCTCACTGATGTGCACATATAGTTCATTTAGTGCCTCACCTCTATCTTTGCTGTTGGAGCTTGGAGGGATATATACAGCAACAATCATAACAGCTGTAAACTCCCTCGGTAAGTAGAACGGTCTGCATTTAATAGTCATAAACTCCACAAAAGGTGAGCAGTGTTTGTAGACCACAGCAGCATCACGACACCATGCGTTGTTGATGTAAACACAGAGCCCGCCTCCGCGAGTCTTACCTCCCTTGATGAAAGCTCGGTCCGCTCTGTAGCATGTTAGCTGCTCCAGCTGAATAGCATGGTCCGGAACGTTGTTGTTAAGCCACGTTTCCGTGAATACAAACACACAACAGTCTCTCACAGTCTTTTGTGTCGTTCGTAGCAGGCGTATATAATCCAATTTGTTGTCCAAGGAGCGCACGTTAGCCAGAACCATGGATGGAATAGCCGGCCTGTGTGGGCTAGCTGCTAGCCTAGCTCTGATACCTCCGCGTTTACCCCGCTTCTGTTTCCTGTCACGCCGCTTGTGGCGTTTCCACGGCGGGCGCGGTGAAGCGTCACGCCGCTTGTGGCACTTCCACGGCGGGCGCGATGAAGGGAAGCTCGGGGCTGGCTTCCAGAGCAGCTCGCAGTCACGAAGCTCACGTAACTCCTCCTCGAGCTCATTTAGCTTCTCCTGGAGTTCGCTGTTTATTCCCAAATGAGCGGTTTTTCCGACATCAAGCAGGAATTCACGGCTATACTTGCGTTCTTGAACACGTAGACAAGACAAAGACGTGCCGGCAAATTGCGGCGTGCAGGACAAAACAGACGAAAGCACCGTGTTGCTGGGAGAGAGAGAAGCCGCAACGTTTGCACGCGCCGCCATCTTGGAACATCAAGTAGATTACTGTTCTGTGATCGAAGAGACCGGGTGGATGAATATGGAACAAGAATGTCCTTTAGATAATCTGGTGAAGTTCCATGTAAGCATTGATGTGTAATGAGAGCAGTTTTGTACTGAATTCTGTAGGTGACAGGAAGCCAATGGAGGTTATGGAGAATGGGTGTAATATGTTCAAATTTACGAGCTCTCAATAAAATCCTTGCTGCACTGTTTTGAATATATTGAAGCTTCTGAAGGTTTTTGCCAGGGATTCCAATAAACAGGGAGTTGCAGTAGTCGAGCCTGGAGGAGACAAAGGCATGGACGAGTTTCTCAGCATCAGAAAAAGTCAGAGATGGGCGAAGTCTGGAGATGTTTCGAAGATGGAAGAAGCAGGTTTTAAACAGATGCTTAATGTGATTTTCAAATGTAAGATGAGAGTCCATTTTTATTCCAAGATTTGTAACAGAGGTGGAGAGGGGGATGTCTTGTCCAGAAAAGGAAATTGTTGTTATAGTTGATGTTTGTACCTGGCGAGGGGTGCCAATCAGTATGGCCTCGTAGTACGTTCCTGGGTTGGCTCACACCTGCTGTGGACAGCCTCCAATGTGAGTCACTGTGTTTATGAAGTAGTCCTCAATCACTTGGGTCACTGTTTGTGAAATACAGTATGCTTCTATTTACATTATGTCACAGCTGAATCCGTCAATGCAGCCATTAATTGCAATGCCATACAGCTTCAGTTTATCATAATAATAATAATACTGTAATGATAATGTCACATTTGTCATCTGTGTATGTTTCCATACAAGACGAAATTAGTCTCTGCATTTAACCCAACCACCATCAGGTGGGGCAGTGGGCAGCTATTGAAAGCGCCCGGGGGGCAACCGGGGGGCAATTTGGGATGAAGTAAGAATCCATATATGCCACAGTATGTTGGGCCTCCTGCTTTTGTACTGCCGACATCAACAGTCATCATTTTACTGTAGTTGTAAGACTGCTTTTTGTCCGAGTTCTGATATTACAACTTTATTCTGGTAATATTACGACTTTTTTTCTTTCATTATTTCGACTTTATTCTTGTAATATTACGACCTTGTTCTCGTACTGTTTCAACATTATTCTCATACAACATTATTCTTGTTATATTATGACTATTCTCGTAATACTCCATATTTATTCTCGCAATACTATGACTTTATTCTTGCTCGTAATGTAAATATTCTTTCCCTAGCATGGCCCTAATACTCTGTC
>JBBPBX010063916.1:9154-20396 GCA_038048925.1 Garcialebias charrua | reverse complement strand
CTAACAACACCTAGTCCAAATGGATCGACTTCCAAGGAAGAAGATCCGACTCCTTTTGCAATCTTCAAACAACGAATCTTCAAAATATCATAACAATTAATACAATAAGCTTAATAGTTCAAAGCCTGTCCAGATTATGTTTAGGGAACACTAATTTGAAACTGTTCAACTATTTTTGGACAGTTTTTCACAGACTGGTGAACCTCTGCCCATCTTTTCTTCTGATCCAGACTCTCTAAAATACTACTGTATTTATACCCAGTTCTCTTTCTGACTTGTTGCCAATTAAAACGTACTAATTATAAAAATGCTCTAGCAGCTGTTACTTTTACAGCCTTTTGCTGCCACTGCCACACAATTTTGAGGATGTATTGCTGCCACAAAATTTATTTATTTATTTATTTATTGTTTTCCTAAAAAATTTAAACATAATCTGAGTTTTAACATTCAGTATGTTTCCTATGTTCCTCTGTGGATTAAACGTGGACTTATACAGTAAAAGGAGCAAATCAATGCAATCTCCTTTTAGTAACATTTTAAAGTGTCCCAACATTTTTTAAACTGGTGTTTTAGTATTGCTTGACTCCATAAGCATTGGCTCCCCTCAGGGCTGTGTGTTGAGCCCTCTCCTGTTCACTCTGCTCAAGTAGGACTGTGCACAAACCCAACCAGGCTGTCATATTTTAAAGTTTGCAGATGATACAGCGGTGGTTGGATGCATCACAAACAACAATGAGTTCAGCTACAGGCAGGAAGTGGAACACCTGGAGAGCTGGTGCAAAGAGAATAACCTTCACATGAATGTGAAGAAGACTAAGGAGATGATTGTGGACTTCAGATGGAACAAACACACCTACCCCCCTGAATATAGATGGATCTGCGGTGGAAGTGGTCTCCAGCTACAAGTACTTGGGTGTACACATGAATGATAACCTCAGCTGGAGCAACAACACCACCAGCCTGATCAAGAAAGGTCATCAGAGACTCTACTTCCTCAGACGGCTGAGACGAGCTGGTCTGAGCAGCCCAGTCCTCACCTCCTTCTACAGGTGTGCAGTGGAGAGCGTCCTGTGCTCCAGCATCAACGTGTGGCATGGAGGCTGCACAGTTGCAGAGAGGAAAGCTCTACAGAGAGTGGTGAAGGCTGCACAGAAGATGTTGGAGTCAGTCTCCCCACCATCACAGACATTTACACCTCCAGATGCAGGAAAAGGACCACCTGCATCATGAAGGACCACACTCACCCAGCACAGGTTGAGGAGCATTAAGTGTAGAACCACTAGACTGAGGAACAGCTTCTACCCTGAAGCTGTTAGACTTATTGTATTATATTACATTATTACTGTTCAGCATATATCCTTGTACTGTTTCTTTTTATATAGTTTATATTTTTGCTGGGTGTAATTGGGAGCCTGAGTACACAATTTCTTTCCACCTCATGTACCACATGTGATGACAATAAAGAACCTTGACAAAAAATTGGGCTATCATGTTATCGACAATGTTTATGTTTATCTTTTAGCAATATATTTCATAAACTAGTGATCATATTTTAATATGACTCTCTCTCAGGAAGTAATCCTTGGATTCACATCTACAACTGATTGACTTTCTTTAGTCAAAATGGCTGATGAAGCTGATCAACTTTAAACCCCAAAATGGCAAAAACTCCGCCACTTTTTACAAATGTGAGAGGGTTACCATCACATACTCTGAGAATGAGATCTTAGTTTAAAACTATGGCACACAAGGGTTGTGTTGGGTTGTGAGGTGTGATTTGTCAATTTACATACAGTTGTGTGTCTTCTATCAGAGACCTCAAGGAAACCCCTACTGTTAAGGTGTGATTATTCAATTTACATGTATGTGTTACCTCAGCTTGCAATTTACATAGGTTGGTGCGTGACTCCTAAGACTGTTATAACTCCACGCGCACACAGTCTGTGCATAGAATTGATAAAGCCATCTGGATAGAGGTCGAAATGTCTTCTGTAACAAATAAAGTCCAGTTGATCTTGTATTGAACGCCTTTTTTGATTTTATCATGTCCTGGACGACTGAGAATATTCACCGGCATATGGCACACAAGAAATATGACTTTCATTTAAAATAAATTATAAAAGCTTGAATTGGGAGGAAACTTGGGAGGAAAAAAATTGAAATAAAAATAGACCTCTTTTCTTGTCAACGTTTAGTACAAGTGTTTATTTCCTGTTAAAAGTCATCCTTAAATTGTTGAGATTTTGATGAATTAGTAATCGGACGTTGAGTAACATTGTGTGTGTCTGAATAAGAATGAGTCAAACTGTGTCAGAACGTCCAGCAACATCTAAGAAAACAGTGCGAGGCAGTCACTGTCGACCATTCACCTCAGGCTTACGTTCACATAAACAAACGTCACTGAAAAAAAAAAAGGATACACGCTGAATTACAATCTCCCCCCAACGCACACACAATTATCTCAAACGGCATATCTGTCCAAACAAACAGCACATGCTCTTTGTCTTTTATAACAAACACAGTCAGTGTTATTATCTCGTAACACAAACACGGAGAGGCTGAGAGCGAGGCCGAGGCGAGGAGGAGAAGGAGGAGACGCGGCGGTTTTCATCTCCCCAATGACCTCCTCCTCAGTATGGGACGTCCGTGACACAAGTCAGATTAGGTCCCAACCAGAGTTTCCCACTGCGTTTTAAAACCTCTCACCCTGCAGCTGCGACTCGACGCCGTCACGTGACAAACAACCTTCAGAACAAAACGCTGCCAATAATTACGCAAAAGAGGGTTTTGTTGTCTCTCCTGCTTGTCCGTTCAATCGGTGCCTTGCTTTAGGCATTTCCCTTCAGATGTGACGATGTGAAAATTTGGAATTTATTTTCTAAATAAGTTTTATTTTTAGATCAGAATGCGGCAGTTCTTTTCTGGGACCACCAGTTCAGTGTGATAAATTAAACAGTATCTCCTGCGTAATTCGTACTTGTACTGTTGGATAATGTGAGCGGACAGTTGTTCAGTTTGTTTTTCTCTCAGTGATGGAATGGTAAATGGAGCTTATTTATATAGCGCTTTCCAGCCCCCTTTGAGGGGCCCCAAAGCACTTTACAATACCAGCCATCCACCCATTCATTCACACATTCATACACCGGTAGCGGCAGACTGCCATGCAAGGCGTTTCCAGTCCTACCGGGAGCAACTTGGGGTTAAGTGTCTTGCCCAGGGACACAACGACACATGGTGTGGGGAACCGGGATTCGAACCTCCAACCTTCCGATCGGGGGACGACTGCCATTACCACTACGCCACGGCCGCCNGAGGGGCCCCAAAGCGCTTTACAATACCAACCATCCACCCATTCATACACACATTCATACACCGGTAGCGGCAGACTGCCATGCAAGGCGCCATCCAGTCCTACCGGGAGCAACTTGGGGTTAAGTGTCTTGCCCAGGGACACAACGACACATGGTGTGGGGAACCGGGATTCGAACTCCAACCTTCCAATCGGGGGGGACGACTGCCATTACCACTACGCCACGGCCGCCAAGTATTAAGTCAAGTATTTCCCAATTACCGTATTTTCCGGTGTACAGGTCACACCTTTTTATGTTTTTTTTTCAAGGCCTGCGACCTATACACCGGTGCGACCTATATATGGCTTGTTATCACTTTCGGCGAAACAATTTTTTAAATCCAGCTCATTTCACAATTACGTTCATTTATTAAGGAAAAGTTCAGCTCAGACATATATTTGCTATAATTTTTATCAAACAAATACCGTAAACACCGGAGGAAAATATGCTCCGGTGTTTAATACGCTTTGTCCAATTATTAACAATAAACAAGAAAAAAATGTACACAATACGCCTCAGTGTTTAATACGCGTCATCACCACGCGACGCGTCAGCGCCTCATTTACCCTAATCAAGATGGCGGCGACAGAAGCAAGCGAGTACGAAGAGAGTGCTTCTGAGCTTAACGAAATGTTCAAATCAGCTGGATTTTTTAAAAAAAAGTTCGCCGAATTTTAGGTAGGCGCCAGGCGGGTCAAACCGGACGCTTTCTTTCTTTAAATTTAGCTAAATAAACGCTTAAAAAATATATTTCTTAGCTGACTTAATAGTAGACGTACTCCTGAGTTTAACGAAATGTTCAAATCAGCTGGATTAAAAAAAAAAGTTTGCCGATGATTTTTATGCAGGCGCCAGGCGGGTCAAACCGGACGCTTTGTTTCTTTAAATTTAGCTAAATAAACGCTTAAAAATATATTTCTTACCTCACTATAGCAGACGGGCTCCTGAGCTGAACCAAATGTGAAATCAGCTGGATTTAAAAATCCGCGGTGTGGTTTATGAGTGGTATCTTGCAAACAAAAACAGCTACATCCACAGCAGGGAGCGGGCAGCGACAGAGTCATCAGTCCGACCAAAGGAGGCTTTTTTCGGACACAGCAAGTAGAAACTTCTGGAAGTGGCCCCTCTTCCTCTTCACTCTCTGAGTCCTCTGCTGGCTGCTGCCTACAGCGCCCGTATAGCGGCCGAAACTGGTACTGCACCATTTTCGCCAAAAATGAAAAACGAAGAATCAGAGCGAAAAATGAGTCTAAAAATATGGGAAAAAATCCATAAATAATACTCTTCGGTGTTTAATACGCTGGACATTCAAATGAGCAAAAATACTGCGTATAATACACGGCGAATACGGTAATTGTTTTTAAGTGTTAATCTTCTTAAAAGCCTTGCTGTGCGCTCCTGTGGCAGACATTTGCAGCAGAGCTAAACGTAGGTGCGACCTATACACCGGTGCAACCTATCTAGGGATTTTTCCAATCTATTGGTGATAATTGGACAATGCGACCTATACACCGGTGCGACATATACACCAGAAAATACGGTATACTATAGGGTATTGACAAATATATTGATACAATGATCAAGGGTAATCAAAAAGGAATGTCAAAATACCAAAATATCAATTGCATTATGCGATAAAGCTCCAAAATACCTAACTATATTGCTATTTTATGACGAATGTTTTACATGCAACCCATTAATTTCAGATGGTTAAGTTCTCCCTGACCACCTGAGAGCTCCACAGTCACTGGTTGACTTTAAACAAGGCTTAAAGACCTTTCTTTTTAAGCGAGCCTACTCTGCCTCCACATGATTTTACCTTTAATCTTAGTTGATACTCTCATTGATTTACTTGATTTTATCACTTGTTTTTATTTGATCTTTGATTTTTGTTGCACTTTGTAGCACTTTGAGATTTTCGTTAACTAAAAGTGCGTTATAAATTAAATTCATTATTATTATTATTATTATTATAAATGTAAAAATCATGGAAAACCGTCATTTTCAATTAAATGCAAAAATAATTCTGCAAAACTCCCAAGCTTGACCACAAAACCAGTTCAGGTTTAGTCCTAGCATAGTGGTTTTGTTCATCATGAATTATTATTACTACTGTATTCAGCTTCTCAGAGATTTAGAATAACAGATGAGATTACAAAGGCGCCACTGATTATTAAGACGCCCGCCTCCTCAAACAGTTTACAGTTCTTGATCCAGTGTTTTGACGAGTAACGCAAATTTACAAAACACGAACAGGAAGTTGTGAGCAGTGATGTAGTTCAGGCTTCAATGGTGTCTCCCCGGGGAGGTGAGGGTTAGCAGAAAGGATATACAGAAGCTCAGTTTCGGTCCGTGTGTTTGTATACCTTATGGAGCCGCTAAATAAGACCGGATCCTGGAGGATGATGGAGAGTCGAGACCTGAGAGTATGCAGAGGAAGCTTGCAGATATCGATGCCGTCGATGACGATCTTCCCTGAAATTGAGCAAACACAAAACATTTAAAGCGCCTTAAAATGAACACGGCATACATAAGTATTGGGGAGGAAATGGTGAAAGATTATTTAGTTTTCAATACATTTAGTTAACAGACTGATTTTGACTTCTTTTTGGTTTTCCTCCAGTTGGAAATAAAACTGTTCTACAGCTTCTAGATCTTGTAAGCGTCTTGGTCTGGTGCTAAGTTTTAGTGTTGTGTTTGGAGTTTTGGTAGTTTTTGTGCTTTCTTATCCCAGCCGTCAGAGTTCCTGATTGTTTGATGGCTTAGTGGTGTGTTTCCCACTCTTAGTTTGGTTTATCTGTATATTTTGGCACTTTAGCTGGCAATTATTATATTGTTTCCTTACTACAGTATTTGTATCTTAGTATCAACTACAGTAGTTGCTGTCATTTTGCTCCTCTTTATGAATAGTCAAAGTCAAAGTCAACTTTATTGTCAAAACTGCAATATGTACAGGACATACACAGGCTTGAAATTGCATTTCTCTCAGTCCCTCGGTGTAACAGTAACCATTTAAACACTAAAACATTTAATAAACATAAGCATAAAATGAAATAATAAAAGTGTAATACTGTCCGGAGTTTTTGCATAGTATTACAAAAGTATAAAAAGTATATCTATAAAATAAAATGAAGGTTCTGACAGCTCTGATAGCTTCATAAATGAGAATATATTCATGCAACCTTTATTTCTACAGGTCTCAGAGCCACAAGGATTAATTTACAAGTGAGACCTGTTATAAACAAAGAACACAAATGGGGTAAATACAACAACAGACAATCACATAAAAAGCATATACAATGAAAAGTAAATAGAACAAATGATATAAAAACTAAACAAAAACAGCTACATTATAAAGCAATGTAAAACACAATGAACAGGAACATGTCTGCATTTGAGTTGCCATGAACTTAGCAGTTTTTTTAAATCCCTTAGAGAGGTCAAGGCCGAGAGCTTCAGATCTTTTTGCAAGGTGTTCCAGGAAACATGAGTGGAGTAGCAGAAGGCCCTTTTGCCTTGTTCAGTCCTCACAGAGGGAACACTGCAGGTAATTATGTTGGGGCGGCCGTGGCGTAGTGGTAATGGCAGTCGTCCCCCGATCGGAAGGTTGGCGGTTCGAATCCCGGTTCCCCACACCATGTGTCGTTGTGTCCTTGGGCAAGACACTTAACCCCGAGTTGCTCCCGGTAGGACTGGAAAGCACCTTGCATGGTAGTCTGCCGCTACCGGTGTATGAATGTGTGTAGCATTCAATGTGTGTAGCACTTTGAGATTTTCACTAATGAAAAGTGTGTTATAAATTGAATTCATTATTATTATTATTATTATTTATTATCCATACTCCTCTTGCTTGATCTGACTGCAGCCTTTGACACAATTTCACACAACATTCTTCTGGACAGACTTTCCTCTCTTGGAATTGTAAATACACCTCTCAACTGGTTCCATTCATATCTTTCAGACCGCACTCAGTTTGTTCAGTTAAAATCATCCATGTCTCATCCTGTTTCTGTTACCTCAGGTGTTCCACAGGGCTCTGTCCTGGGACCCTTGTTGTTTATCATTTATCTTCTCCCCCTTGGTTTCATTTTTCGCAAACATCATATTCAGTTTCACTGCTACGCGGATGACACCCAACTTTATCTCTCAACCAAACCTAATTCTACACTTCCACCTTCGTCCCTCACTGATTGTCTACTAGAAATAAAACACTGGTTCAATTTAAACTTTCTTAAACTAAATTGCAATAAAACAGAACTTCTTTTAATTGGCACTAAATCAATACTAAACAAACTTCATAGCTTCTCCATTCCAGTTGATAACTCTTCCATCTTTCCCTCCCATCAGGTTAAGAGTCTGGGTGTCATCCTTGATAGCACTCTCTCTTTCTCCTCTCACGTCAATAATATCACTCGGTCAGCCTACTTTCATCTTCGAAACATTAATCGTCTCCGTCCTTCCCTCACTCCACTGCTGTTCTGGTCCACAGTCTGGTCACCTCTTGTTTAGATTATTGCAATTCTCTTCTTTTTGGCCTACCTCATAAAACCCTCCAACTTACAACTGGTCCAAAATTCAGCTGCCCATATCATTACACGGACCCCCTCAATCCATCACATCACACCAGTTTTACAACAGCTTCATTGGCTTCCCATCCCATATTGCATCAATTACAAAATACTCCTCCTTACATTCAAAGCTGTCCACAACCTCGCTCCTCCACACCTTTCAGACATTATTCACATTGCTACACCTGCTCATACCCTCAGATCCTCTTCTTCCATTCAGCTCATTGTTCCCATTGCCCGTCTTGTTACTATGGGGAGCAGAGCATTCAGCTGCTCTGCTCCCTAGCTCTGGAACTCACTCCCACCTGATATTCACGACACAAACTCTTTGCCACATTTCAAACTCAAACTCAAAACTCACCTGTTTAAAGTAGCCTATGCACTATGATTGCAACTGCATTGTCTTATTTTATAATTTTTTATTTTATTTTACAAGGTACTTGTTTTTACTGTGTATATAATATTGTGTCTGTTTTTATGATTGTCGATGTAAGGTGACCTCGAGTGCCAAGAAAGGCGCCTACAAATAAAATGTATTATTATTATTATTAAACTCCTCCACATGGGGCAGGACCTCCTCCCCAACCCGGAGAGGGCACTCTACCCTTTTCTGGCTCAAGACCATGGCCTTGGATTTGGAGGAACTGATCCTCATCCCGGCTGCGTCACACTGGCTGCAAACCGCTCCAGTGAAAGCTGTAGATCACGACCTGATGAAGCCAATAGGACCACATCATCTGCAAAAAGCTGAGAAGCAATCCTAAGGCCACCAAATCGGATCCCCTCAACACCTTGGCTGCACCTAGAAATTCTGTCCATAAAAGTTATGAACAGAATCGTGACAAAGGGCAACCTTGGCGGAGTACAACTCTCACTGGGGACGAGCCTGACTTACTGCCGGCAATGCGGACCAAGCTCTGACACAGGGACAGCCCATATCAAAGGGCCTGGTACCCCATACTCCCGGAGTACCCCCCACAGGGCCCCCAGAGGGACGTGGTTGAATGCCTTCTCCAAGTCCACAAAGCACATGTAAACTGGTTGAGCACACTCCCATGCACCCTCCAGGACCCTGCGGAGGGTGTAGAGCTGAAGCTTTATTAAATTTTCCTGAGCGGATCAGAAATTAAGAGCCGGACAAGAGAAAGTTTATGTACATAACTATGGAGACTATATCATAATACGTTTGCATTGGATGGGCATATAAAAAGTGGTTACAACTTATAACTTAAAGAGTCTTTATTTATGGTTGTAAAACAGAAACGTTCATCTCAAATCCTCCTTTAGGCACCACTACACAGCTTGTTGAACTAACACTTTAGTCCTGTTGAGCGCACATTTCAAGCCTGGATTCAGGCTAATGGAATGAAGAGGGAGCACAGCTGAGTCAGAGAAGACGCTGCTCTGCTTTTATTTCACTGCTTTAAAAGGAAACGCTGCTGACACAAAGCTCTTAACTTATAGTTGAATTAAATAACTGTCCAGCTGCGCGCGTGAGCTTATGGAAAAAGTGATGCTGTAATCTGTGTCTAAAGAATCTCCCTGAGAGCTTTCATCATCCCCCTGAGCAAAAACAGAAAATGACAACAGCACATGCTGGTGAAGATTCTCAGTCGTCCAGGACATGATGAAATCAAAAAAGGCGTTCAATACAGGATCAACTGGACTTTATTTGTTGCAGAAAACGTTTCGACTTCTGTCCAGAAGTCTTTTTCAATTCTGAATGGAAGCTGTGAGAACGAGAAGTTTTATACAGGCTTACAAGTCACGCACCAACATATGAAATTGGAAACTGAAATAACACCACAAATTAACTAACATGCCCATTCTATTTAAATTGACAAAACGACACATCCCAGCTTAACAAAAGGGGGTTTGTAACACATACATGTAAATTGAAAGATCACACCTTAACAGTAGGAGGTTCCCTTGAGGTCTCTGTTAGAAGACACAAAACTGTATGTAAATTGACAAACAACACCTCCCAAACAACAACAGAGGCTACTCAGAGAACTTTGTTAGTCTAATTTACAGACAAGGCATCCCTGCTCCCATCCGGTGTAAAACGTTTCGGAATCAAATCCAAAACTGAGTTATAAGTCTTAGACAGTTGAAATCTCAGACCTCCTCCTCTGTTAAGAGAAGGTTTTTCTCTCTTAACATACACAGCTTCCTTTACACCCCTTTCAAACCATCTGTGTTCTCGGTCCAAAATTTGAACATTCTGGTCCTCAAAGGAGTGTCCCTTGTCCGTGAGGTGGAGGTGAACGGCTGAATTTTGTCCAGAGGAGGTTGCTCTCCTATGTTGAGACATTCTTTTGTGGATAGGTTGTTTCGTTTCTCCGATGTAACGGTCTGAGCAGACTTCGCTGCACTGGACTGCATAAACCACCCCACTCTGTTTGTGTGTGGGGGTTCTGTCCTTCGGATGCACCAGCCTCTGTCTGAGAGTCCGGCTGGGTTTGAAGTGTACTGGGATGTTGTGTTTGTTGAAAATCCTTCTGAAATTCTCTGAGACTCCAGCAACATAAGGAATGACAATGTTTTTCCGTCTGTTAGACTTTTTCTGTTCATTATTGTGTTTAACAGATTTCCTTGCTGACTTGACAAACGCCCAGTTGGGATATCCACATGATTGCAGAGATTTTTTGATGTGTTTCTGTTCCTTTTCCTTCCCTTCTGTCCTTGTGGGGATGTGTTCTGCCCGATGCTGTAAAGTTCTGATGACAGAAAGTTTGTGCTCCAGTGGATGGTGAGAGTCGAACAGGAGATATTGGTCTGTGTGGGTTGGTTTTCTGTAAACTTCAATGTTGAGACTGTCATCTCCCTCCATATGCACCAAACAGTCCAAAAAAGGCAGCTTATTGTCGTTAGCATCCTCTCTGGTGAACTTGATGTTGTTATCAACAGAGTTAATGTGTCTGGTGAACGCTTCCACCTCCCTGGCTTGGATTTTGACACAGGTATCATCCACGTATCTGAACCAATGGCTTGGAGTTGTCCCCTCATAGGAGTTTAGGGCTCTCTGTTCCACTTCCTCCATGTAGAGGTTTGCAACAATGGGTGACACTGGAGATCCCATGGCACAGCCGTGCTTCTGTCTGTAAAAACTGTCATTGAACTTGAAATAAGTGGTGGAGAGGCAGAGATCCAGCAGGGTGCAGATGTGGTCTGGGGTTAAGTTGGTCCTTTTGTCCAAATCCTTGTCCTGTAGAAGTCTTTTTTTGACAGTTTCTACTGCTTCAGAAATGGGTATGCATGTGAACAGAGAAGTCACATCATAGATACAAGAGTTTCTCCTGTATTGAACGCCTTTTTTGATTT
>JBBPBX010063915.1:0-20397 GCA_038048925.1 Garcialebias charrua | reverse complement strand
GTTTTTGTACTATTAGTGCTTAGTGTATTCTTAGTTTAGCATATTTCTCAGTTCATATCTTAGATCTTATAACTGTTTTTCTTTACAATTTATACTTTTGTTGGATGTAACTGGAACCCTGTGTACACAATGTTGTTCCACCACATGTACCACAAATGATGAGAATGACAATAAAGAACCTTAACCTTGAACCTTAAATATGGAACATTGCAAAAGTATGGGAAGGGTTTATAAAGCCTTAAAAATATATATAAATACTGAAATAAATAGTGTTCTTACTTTGCGTTTTTTCACCTAATTGTGGTGGAGTAGAACATAACCCCTGCGATAATTGAGGGACTACTGTAATCTCATTTAATTACAGTACTATGTTATACTTGTTCCTTCAACCACTATGATGGGATCACGTTTTATTAGAGCGTTATAATTTCAGCTCAAATGTCTACACTTACAGACCCCCTCCACACACAAAAACACAAATTTACCATGTTTTTTTCCATGTAATTACGTGATCACTTGATCACCTAAAGTGTAAAAAAACTCCCCAAATTACACATCTATGTCACGTGTTAATTTAATGTTTTCAAAGGGCATGTGATTTTCCACAAGTGAAGTTCATGCAGTTTTCTTTTAAGGAAGATTAAAGCTGAATTTAAGTGTTTTATGCAGTATTGTACATGTTGCATCACCGTATAAGTCGCATCAATCCAAATACACTACATTGCCAGAAGTATTCGATCACCTGCCTTGACTCACATATGACCTCAAGTGACATCCCATTCCTAATCCATAGGGTTCAATATGATGTTGGTCCACCCATTGCAGCTAGAACAGCTTCAACTCTTCTGGGAAGGTTGTCCACAAGGCTTAGGAGTGTGTTTATGGGGATTTTTGACCATTCTTCCAGAAGCACATTTGTGAGGTCACATACTGATGTTGGACGAGGAGGTCTGGCTCTCAGTCTCCACTCTAAAGGTGTTCTATCAGGTGAGGTCAGGACTCTGTACAGGCCAGTCAAGTTCATCCACTCCAGACTCTGCCATCCATGTCTTTATGGACCTTGCTTTGTGCACTGGTGCACAGTCATGTTGGAAGAGGAAGGTGCCAGCTTCAAACTGTTCCCACAAAGCTGGGAGCATGGAATTGTCCAAAATGTCTTGGTATGCTGAAGCAGTTAGAGTTCCTTTCACTGGAACTAAGGGGCCAAGCCCAGCTCTTGAAAAACAACCCCACACCATAATCGCCCCCCTCCTCCAAACTTTACACAGTGCAGTCAGACAAGTACCGTTCTCCTGGCAACTGCCAATCCCAGACTCGTCCATCAGATTGTCAGATGGAGAAGCACAATTCATCACTCCAGAGAACGCGCCTCCACTGCTCTAGAGTCCAGTGGCAACTTTACACCACTGTATCTGACGCTTTGCCTTGCACTTGGTGATGTATGGCATAGATGCAGCTGATCGACCATGGAAACACATTCCATGAAGCTCTCTGTGCACTGTTCTTGAGCTAATCTGAAGGCCACATGAAGTTTGGAGGTCTGTAGTGATCGACTCTGCAGAAAGTTGGCAACCTCATCACACTTTGCACTTTAGCATCCACTGACCCCGCTCCATCAGTTGACGTGGCCTACCACTTTGTGGCTGAGTTGCTATCATTTCCAAACACTTCCATTTTCTTATAATACAGTTGACAGTTGACTGTGGAATATTTAGGAGCGAGGAAATTTCCCAACTGGATTTGTTGCATAGGTGACATCCTATCAGTTCCACGCTGGAATTCACTGAGCTCCCGAGAGCGACCCATTCTTTCACAAATGCTTGTAAAAACAGTCTGCATGGCTAGGTGCTTCCTTGTTTACACCTGTGGCCAAGGAAGTGATTGGAACATTATGAATTCCCCAGTGTGATGGTTTCAGATATAAAATAGATAAATAAAAATCCAACATACTATGAAATCAAAATTTCTCCCAATTTTCCTTCAATCGTAGTCACAAGTACAGTATTATCATTTAAAGTTTGTTTTTTGACTGTCATTTCTTCAACTTAATGGTGTTATTTTTTTATTTTTTTACTGCATGGCTTTTAAATGTACTTGTAAAGTATTATTAAAAGGTGTCCACATTATTTACACACAGAAAACGTTTCTTTATCGTCATTATTGATACCTATCTGTGTATCTACTTGTGTCATTAGGGCAGTTTAGTCATGTGTTTGCTTGTTCAACAATGCTATTTGTCTGAAGTGTATTTAGAGAGTTCTTTGCATTTTATTAGGATTTTAAACTAAATGTAACCCCACAAAAACATCCACTACCTTTTATGCTGCTTGTTCCCTCACACCTCATTTTAGTAAAGGCAAACATGTGACTGAATTAAGTCTCTGTGTCTGATTTTTAAATTACATGCCAGTATGATTGCAGCAAATGCGTCCCGGCCACTACACACCTTGGGGTGTCTATGAGTGCACACCTATTTCTCCAGCTCCCCGAGCGCCTTCTATGGCTGCTCACTGCACCACCTGGTAGGTGGTTGGGTTAAATGCAGAGACGAATTTCGTCTGTGTATGGGAAACATACGCAGATGACAAGATTAGACAATTATTATTATTATTATTATTAGGTGATTAAATCCAGGGCCAGCCCAAGGCATAAGCAAACGCGGCTGCTTAGGGCCCCGGGGCCACTAGGGGGCCCCCTAAGTGTAACAGATTATTATATATATTTTTTAGTAATGATTTCCATGTGATTCTATTTAATCTTTTAAGTTCAGCTTTTGCAAATTGTTACATACATTTACATAGTTATAAGAACTAATTATTCAACTTTAAATGTATTTGTTTAAACCATTTTACGTGGTTTCATTGTTCATTTACATTATTTTAGTATTTCCTTGATATTTTTATTTTCTTATGTTTGTTTATTGCGCAATTTAATTAGTTTTTATGCATCCAAGTTATTTTATCTGCTTTTTGTTGTTGATCTTGCGCTCCAAATTATTTTGAACATTACTGTTGCAGTTCTTTGGAACCAAAGTTAATATACCAGATGACATTTTTGCAGTAAAATACATTGTATACTGGTGGTTTTTTTCTCTCATTTAGTTACTTTTAGTACCAAAATACACATAGGATAATGTAAACAGGGCTGTCAGAGTTGCAATGGGTTTATGCTAGGTCAGTGAATGATCTGATCATCTGGCTGTTGATTGCAGTAATCCACATTATTAGCGAAAATAGAGGGCCCCAAACCAAATTTTGCTTAGGGCCCCATGGAGGCTTGGGCCGGCCCTGATTAAATCACACTATATTTAGGATAGTTTGTCAACTTCACAACACGCTTCCCTAAGCGATCAAACATGTCAGTCAAATTTTCTCCTTGTCTTTTGAGTCTTATATACACATGGTCGGTCACATATCTCCGGGTCGGGGAGGAGGTCCTGCCCCAAGTGGAGGAGTTTAAGTATCTCGGGATCTTGTTCACGAATGAGGGAAAACTGGAGCGTGAGATCGATAGGCGGATAGGTGCAGCGTCCGCAGTGAAGCGGGCGCTGTACCGGTCTGTCGTGGTGAAGAGAGAGCTGAGTCAAAAGGCAAAGCTCTCAATTTACCGATCGATCTACGTTCCCACCCTCATCTATGGTCATGAGCTTTGGGTTATGACCGAAAGAACAAGATCTCGGATACAAGCGGCTGAAATGAGTTTTCTCCGCAGGGTGGCTGGACTCTCCCTTAGAGATAGGGTGAGAAGCTCAGTCATCCGGGAGGGACTCGGAGTAGAGCCGCTGCTTCTCCACATCGAGAGGAGCCAGTTGAGGTGGCTCGGGCATCTGGTTAGGATGCCTCCTGGACGCCTCCCTGGTGAGGTGTTCCGGGCATGTCCCACCGGGAGGAGACCCAGAGGAAGACCCAGGACGCGCTGGAGGGACTATGTTTCTCGGCTGGCCTGGGAACGCCTTGGGATTCCCCCGGAGGAGCTGCTCCAAGTGGCTGGGGAGAGGGAAGTCTGGGCCTCCCTACTTAGGCTGCTACCCCCGCGACCCGACCCCGGATAAGCGGAAGAAGATGGATGGATGGATGGATATTACACATGTAAAACAGGACGCAGATTTGCTGGAAAAGAATAAATAAATAAAAAGTTGTCTAACACTGCATTTGGGCCTAAAAAATCGGCCCCAGCCCATAGCCATTTACTCTGAACCTGGCCAGACCCGACCCGACAATTAACTGTAATTACAGGCCCAAATCCTACCCCCCAAAAACTTTTTTTTAATTAAGCTTTTACAATTGCCCGACGCCGGACTGTTTTGTATGCAACACAAATGTATTAAATTCCCCTTCTTCATTCCTGATCTGGCCTTTTCTTTTGTTTTTTTGCCAAAAGGCAAGTGATCGCTTCCTCCTCCGTTGACTCCATGACTGAAATGATGAGAAATGAACGAATTTGTCACGAGCGAATTAAACTCGGGTCCAGCGTGGCTGCGGGAGGTTCTGGAGATTTCCTGGTGTGCTGGTCTGATGTGTGGGCTGCAGGACCAGCGCTCCCTGTTTTTTTTTTAGAACTTTTTATTAACATATAAACACAGAACACTACTGCGGCTGGAGCTGCCAGCTCTCGTCTCCCCCCCCCCGACCTGTCAATCAATTCAGTAGGCGTGTCAGCAAATGACCAATCAGCAACCTCAATTTGTCCCGTAGGTAAACGCTCTGCGCTGCAGCTGCTCAAATGACGTCAAGAATTTGGTGCGAGAATGTACGCAAGAACGTACGCTGGGGTGTGGGGCTGAACTGTCTGCGTACAGCACGTGCTTACGGACACGCGTTTGGACGTACGCCGAGTACTGGAGCCTTTAAGATAGGCTATTATACAGATAAACAAAAATATTGTTAGAGCAAAATTATTTGGAAAAATATAGAACAAGGCTATTTTAATTGAACGCGCTGCACGCTTCAGCTTTTCTTCAGATGCTGCAACTTCCTTCACTGCAGATGATAGCAGGGTGCGGAGAAGTGCGCGGCCGGTGATCCATCTGAAGCCGCACCTGCCCATGGCTCGGGTTGGAAAGCCCCTCTGGTTGTGCATGTATCCAAGGGCTAGTCAAACAAAATTCTGATTATCATAAAGGGCTTTTTTTTACACTTTTGAAGCTAATAAATATATTTATTTTACTACTTTGAAAATATTTTAGTAAAGCAGATGTCTTTTCCATCATGTCTTTGAGTTCTGCCTGTAACTTGACATTGTGACACATCTTCAGCGCAGCCTTAATGAACTGAAAGCATAATTATTAAACTTGGGATTATTGAGAAGATCCACATAGATGTGCTACATATGCACAATGTATTTACAGTATATAAATATTTAAGTGTTTCCTTAAGGCACACAGTGTTCTATTCATAAAAAGCATATTAATTAATTCAGAATGCGTGCCAAGTTATTTAGATTACATGTACATTTTGTAGTGCATGCATGTGCGCCCATCATGAATTGCATTTGCGCTAATTAGATTTCATTGGCCTGTGAGATGGCACCATTTGTTCTGAATCATAAACAGAGAAAATTAAAATTCTGTTTAAGAATCTGCCAAGAAAACTAACGTGGAGAGATTGGAGAGAAGCACACTCGCCCACTACCGTGGTTTCCCCTCCCCCGTGTGCTGTTTTTTTTTTTTTTTGCTATTACAGTACACTGTATGAATACTTGCTGTGTGTGCTTACTCTAGCCCACATCTCTCATCTACTGCCACAGCTTTTCAGTGCAGTGGTCAATGCAATAAGGTTAGAACTGGTCCATAATTCTTCAAGATAATGAGGTAAAGCCACAGAAGCTAAAGAGATTTAACTGTGTATTCCCCTGCACATGCATGGTCTTTACCCAAGTATATTAAAAGACACATACAGCTTTCATTAACAGAATTTTAGCTACAGGTAATTTAATTTGTAGATCAACCTCATTAAGTTCTGCTGTTGCAATCAACATGGAGCAGACTTGAAAACTTTATGAATCCTGTAATGAGGAAATTGTGGCTTTTAGGAAATGTATTAAAAAACAGGCAACAACTTACAAAAGGTAAACCTAGGGTAACAGTGGGTCACAACAGAAACTACTGGAGAAGACAGAGCTGGAAAATCAGTGAACAAACTGAATGACCTGACATGGAACCAGGACGTAGGTATAAACACAGTATGATGGGTGGGGTGATTACTGAGTGACTGCAGCTGGACTGATTACCAGAAGCAAAGCAGGTGAGTAATGAAAAGAGGCCAGGGATAACTGCAAGCCTTGCTGCCCGGATGTTAGGGAGTTCTAAGATGTACGGGCGCTTTGAATGGAATAAAAAAAACGTGTAGTCCATACTCCAATCTGGAAGGTGGCGGTAATGCACCTTTACGTTGTTTGCCAACCGTCATAAAACACCAATAAGAAGAAGAAGAAGAAGCCTTGCTGCCCTTCCACTTGGTCTCTTGGAGACATAAAACATCTACCTTCCTTCTCTGCATCATGTCAGCCAGCTCTCTATCTTTGCCTGTCATTGTCCCCACATTTATTCATTCATTCATTCATTCATTCAACCTTTATTTATACAGGCTAGCCTCATTGAGTCACGGGGACTCATTTACAAGAGGGACCTGTCTCACTCACACCAAACAACCATCCACTCTCACACTCACACCTAGGGTCAATTTAGAGTCACCAATCAGCCTAACAAGCATGTTTTTTGGTCTGTGGGAGGAAACCGGAGTACCCGGAGGAAACCCACGCATGCACGGGGAGAACATGCAAACTCCACCCAGAAAGGCCCCGGACCGGGATTTGAACCGGCAACCTTCTCGCTGAGAGGCAGCAGCTCTACCAGTTGTCCCACCGTGCTGCCATTTAAACACTAATCAGTGACAGGAATCGGAAATTAAAGGTGAACCACTTGGAACTAGAAAAGGTATGACTAATAAATACACAAAAACTCAAAACACAAACATCAGAAACTCCATGATCATGAGACAGAGCAGGGTACGTGCACATTTCTCAGTTCAAAGGACCAACGATTGACAATATGCATGTGCAGACATGTGAAATCCTCATTTGCTGCTGATTTGTATTTAATGATGGAAACAAATGAGGGTGAACATAAAGTTAAAAAAGTAGTGGATAATGCTTTCAAATGGTCCCTGTGCACTTACGGTAGTTAAAAATGGTTGTCTCAGCAAAGACTTGCACAATGGGACTAAATGGACCAGAGCCCTGATAAAGTTTTAAACAATGTTGAACTAGTAATATTTATGTACCGTAACTTCAACAGGTCAGTGTGTCAGAATGTTTGGGTTCAGCTATAATTGAGCAGCTGAGCATCTGTGTTTGTACGAACATGTGGCACAACTCCACAAGACAGAGAAGTCGCTTATCATTTTTAGGGTAATATAATCTTATAAGGTTCTAAATAGATTCTACGTTTAATAAGTAAATATCTGTCCATCCATTCATTATCTTTACCCACTTCTTCCACTTTGGGTCACGGGGTCGCCAGTGCCCATGTCCAGCATTCACTGTGCGAGGGGCGGGGTACACCCTGGACGGGTCGCAAGTCCATCACAGGGCCACATAGAGACAAACAACCATTCACGCTCTCACTCACAGGACAATTTAGAGTTACCAATCAGCCTAACATGCATGTTTTTGGTCTGTGGGAGGAAACCGGAGTACCCGGAGAAAACCCACGCATGCACGGAGAGAACATGCAAACTCCACCCAGAAAGGCCCCCGGACCGGGATTTGAACAGGGACCTGCTCGCTGAGAGGCAGCAGCTCTACCAGTTGCGCCACCGTGCTGCCATCAGTAAATATTTACATGACAAATCAATGAGAATTATTGACATTAGAAAATATAAAAATGAGATGTGCAAAAGAAACACGAAGACCACACATGATGAGAGTCTTGACACAAAGATCCATAATTAATAAAAAAAATTCTCAACTTGCCACACCTCTTTTATATTTTTCTTTTTTGTTTTGTTTGTCGAGGGGCTTTTAAAAGCATTGCACCAAACGTTAAATGTTGAGAAATAACTGGAACAGCAGTCATCTTATCTTCTGCCTTTCTGTGAAGGACTTAAAGTAAAAGAAAAAAAAAACTATCTTGCAGAACACAGTTGTGCTTTTAGAAGAATCCATGACTTACAAACAGGAGTTTATCACCAGAGATTCAAATCACATGAAAATGAAACACACTGGGGTCTAGCTTTGAGAGATACACATATAATTTATTAACAGCACTTGGTTTTACAGCACACAAATCTAAGTGAAATAAAATAGAAATAGATTAAAAAGTATTTTAGTTTAAAAAGAAATCAGAATAGGAAAAAAGTGTATACTTAGACAAATGCTCTACTTTAATTAAGGAGCCTTAATGAACACACATTTTGCATTACTTACATGAAGCGCTTAAAGATATTAAACAATTTACCTAATAAAATGTTGTTTATTTTTTCAGTCGCATAAAATCTTATTTGTTTCTATTCCCAAAGCACAACAAAACACGAGAAATGAATTACCAAACATCCATCTATTACTCTGAGACAAGAGATACTGCAGTTGTTTGGGGAATTTGTCTTATAAACTCATGATTGCTCATGGGTTGTAACATCATTGTTCTCTTTGGGAGAACTGAGGATTGTTAAATTGGTCTTCACAATAGTTTATAATAAATAAATAAATAAACATGTACACCTGCTCAGAAATGCAGCAGATTTAAAGACAAACTGCAGCCTTTAGAGGTTTTTGGATTCATCCCTGTCCCACAACACTGCAGTGTCCCTCAGCTCATTATCAGTGAATGAGAAGAACAGAGGTGGGATGTAACAAAGTACAAGTACTTCGTTACTGTACTTAAGTACATTTTTATGTATCTGTACTTTAAGTATAATTAAACATGAGTACTTTCAACTTTTACACCACTACATTTGACTTTGAGCATCTGTACTTTCTACTACACTACATTTTGTTGTGTTACAAGTTACATCCATGTTGCAGTTTTTTTATTTGTTCGTTAGTTTGAAAGTAACTAATGGCGAGAGGGGAGTTGGTCCATTGAATTACTGCAAAGTGGTCAGGTAACGTTAGACCCACCTTCAAGAAGAGCTGGACCAATGATGTATATTCTAGTACCTGTATATACGTCATTGAGCTGGGAGCACCCACAGCACCGCTAACACACCCAAAATGGATTCCACCATGTAGAGTCAGCCAGACGATACGTGCCACCCATGGCCTTATTGAAATACTATTGAAAGAATATTGAAATACTATTGACAGACTATTGAAAGACTATTGATTATTGAAAGACTATTCAGTACAACAAGACATATTTTCTCTCCCAAAAGAGCCAGACTGGACTCAAACATATTTGAAAACCAACTTATTCTGTACTTGAACAAGGAATTATTGCCTCAATATTAAAATTTGTCAGTTCATGGGATGTTAGGACAGAAGACAAGAGATGTCTCCAAATGGTTTGACACTCGGGTCCAAAGTTTGAAAATGGTGTCAGGAAGTTAAAATATTGTTCACTATTGACCCTTTCCAAAGTTGACTACATAGTGTTTTAACTAGAGCTGAAATGATCAGACTATCAGACTACACCCTCAGCAGGGTCCTGGAGGGTGCGTGGGAGTTTGCCCAACCAGTTTACATGTGCTTTGTGGACTTGGAGAAGGCATTCGACCGCGTCCCTCGGGGGGTTCTGTGGGGGGTACTCCGGGAGTATGGGGTACCAGGCCCTTTGATAAGGGCTGTTAGGTCCCTGTACGACCGGTGTCAGAGCTTGGTCCGCATTGCCGGCAGTAAGTCAGGCTCGTTTCCGGTGAGAGTTGGACTCCGCCAAGGTTGCCCTTTGTCACCGATTCTGTTCATAACTTTTATGGACAGAATTTCTAGGCGCAGCCAAGGTGTTGAGAGGATCCGTTTTGGTGACCTTAGAATCGCTTCTCTGTTTTTTGCAGATGATGTGGTCCTACTGGCTTCATCAGTTCGTGATTTACAACTTTCACTGGAGCGGTTTGCAGCCGAGTGTGATGCGGCCGGGATGAGGATCAGTTCCTCCAAATCCGAGGCCATGGTCTTGAGCCGGAAAAGGGTAGCATGCCCTCTCCGGGTCGGGGAGGAGGTCCTGCCCCAAGTGGAGGAGTTTAAGTATCTCGGGATCTTGTTCACGAATGAGGGAAAACTGGAGCGTGAGATCGATAGGCGGATAGGTGCAGCGTCCGCAGTGAAGCGGGCGCTGTACCGGTCTGTCGTGGTGAAGAGAGAGCTGAGTCAAAAGGCAAAGCTCTCAATTTACCGATCGATCTACGTTCCCACCCTCATCTATGGTCATGAGCTTTGGGTTATGACCGAAAGAACAAGATCTCGGATACAAGCGGCTGAAATGAGTTTTCTCCGCAGGGTGTCTGGACTCTCCCTTAGAGATAGGGTGAGAAGCTCAGTCATCCGGGAGGGACTCGGAGTAGAGCCGCTGCTTCTCCACATCGAGAGGAGCCAGTTGAGGTGGCTCGGGCATCTGGTTAGGATGCCTCCTGGACGCCTCCCTGGTGAGGTGTTCCGGGCATGTCCCACCGGGAGGAGACCCAGAGGAAGACCCAGGACGCGCTGGAGGGACTATGTTTCTCGGCTGGCCTGGGAACGCCTTGGGATTCCCCCGGAGGAGCTGCTCCAAGTGGCTGGGGAGAGGGAAGTCTGGGCCTCCCTACTTAGGCTGCTACCCCCGCGACCCGACCCCGGATAAGCGGAAGAAGATGGATGGATGGATGGATGGATGAAATGATCAGAGCCTGTTCCTTTGTCAGGTGTGTCTAATGCCCCTTTTTCAGGCAGAAAACTTTTACTTAAATGTGTTTACTGCAGTTAAAATGACACATTGGTTTTGCTTTGTGTTAAATAAAAACTTTAAAAGGTATAATCATCATTCCTCATTCTTATTTTGCTTAATGGCGTTTAACTCTGCATGTCATCCCTGAAATTCTGATGCACAGAATCACAAGTCCAAGTTCACAGAGTAAACTCAGTAAAACATGCATTATCTGCAGCATTGTTCAATGGCTCAACACTATTAATGTATTGCAGAAAATATACATACAGTAGACACACTTCAATATATTGTATCGACCATTGCATTAGGTAATACATTCAGCAAGTACTTTTATTTTCAAAACTTTAAGTATTTTTCAAAGTAAATACTTATTCATTTTAATTAAGTAAAAACTTTAATGTGGTACTTCTACTTTTACTAGAGTACATTTTTGTTTGTTTATTTGTACTTTTACTTAAGTACAGTGTTTGAGTACTTTCTCCACCACTGGAGAAGAGTGGCAACAGTTGTGTTGTCTTTAAGCAGCAGCTTAACCTCCAATGTGATAAAAAGCTAAAAGTTAAACAAAAATGCAGAAAGGAGGAGAAAACAGTGTATGCTGTCTTTGCATTTAGATGCAAAAAGGAAAGCAAAAATAACGTGGGTGTCATTCAAACGATACTTTTCACAAAAAGACACCAAGAATGCAAGTTAACTTGCACTGAAATCAACAACAAAGAAAAAAAAATCCTTAAAAACAGCCTTATGTTATCTTTTTTTTATTGCATTTATTCCAATTTTGTACTCACCCTTACACATTTTCCAACTCAAAGTAAATACCTTTGTAAGATCTTCAATGGCCACCTCCAAACACGTAGAAATAACTCCAAGTGAGACCATCTCATGTCAGATTGTCTCCCCAGTCCCCCAGACTTTGCCCCTGGTTCTTCCACGTCACGTTTCCATGCAGTTTTAATACAGCTCAGACAAGAGAATTATCTTTCTACACCACCAGCGCCACCGATGTCCTGCTAAATCATACACGATATTAGTTCACGCGACTGGGCAAGGCTGGTGACACATGGCGTGTCCTGACTTGTTAGCAAGCCCATCAGCATCACTGCTGCCATCCCACAGCAGACGATTTGTACTCATTTGTGCTGCAAGCAAGATATTAGGGCGGTGAATTGGATATAAATTGTTAATATGTTCAGATGAATTAACACAGCATTACCAGTCAACCATTAACCTGGGGCAGCTGTGTGTGTGTGTCCTTCGTCTTATAAACTAAGCATTAATTTTCCCCTGCTGACTAATGGTGCCTTTACAGGAGCCCCTAGGTTTCCATACTCATCTGTATTTCTGTCTTCCCCTTTCAGTCTCTCCTCTCCCTCCCACTCTGTCTCGCTGGTTGGAAATGTACACAGTGCACGGGAGTATTAGCATCCTTTATTCCCTCTCCTGCAGCACTTTCAAGTTTACATTATTGTGTGGGAGCTCAGAGCAACAAGCCTTTCTTTCTATTTCCTGCTGAAGCCGGTGTTTCTTTTTATCCCATCTCTGCCTCCTTCAGTTTCGCTGTCTCCTTCTGTGTCATCTTAGCAGATCAGTTCAGAGAAACACAATGATTGTGTTGAGCCCAAACACCCACTTTCTCAGTTTTCTCTTTGTCAGCAAGCTGAGATAGATCTATAGCACTGCAGCTACATTAATGAGAATTTCATTTCGTCTGAATTCTGTCCCCGTCAAAAGGAATAAAGATGGACCCTCGTAAACGTCAAAGCCTCACTTTAATGGGCTGCCATGTGTTTGTATGTGCATGTGTGTGGGTGCATGGGTCTGAGTTATGATTGCTGGTTATATGACTCTGAAGCCTTGTCATTTCACAGATCTAGATGAATGTCTGGCTATCAGCCTGTTTACGCTCAGTGAAAGACTGGACAATCCCATAATTTGTGCCACGCACGGTCAAACCAACTCAAAGTGCATGATGTTGCTTCCATCTGCAAAACTTGTAAATTGAATGGTACAGACTGTCATGGCTTTTTTTAGAAGTTAAGATTGAACGTGATGTTGAACTAAAGGGGTTCGTCTGTAACAGATGTGTGACATTGCAGTTTGTCAAATTTCAGTGTTAACCCACACTTTTAATCTTGAGGCATTGCACATTCTACAGTTATGAGTGTTTTTCATGCTGATATTTCTTCCTTCCTTTAGAAATTACTGGTCACATCCCAACACTGACAATTACAAAAAGTACCGGGTTATGGTGAACAAAATGTTGTCGCTAAAAAAATGTTTACAAAAAAGAGGAATAATGACAGAAAAATATGCATATCGTCTAGTTTTATGTTATAAATGATTGCTCAATTTACCAAAGGCAACTCTGAATATTTATTTATTTATTTGTTTATTTATTTGTATTTATTAATTTATTTGGGGGCAAAAACTAAGTGAAACAAAAAACAAAACAAAAACAGTTTTTTTTTTGTGAAGTTTGCTTCCTACCCAATGACTGACTGACACACAGACAGCTAGATGGATAGAAATACAGTACACATAAACTCCTCAATAATGAATGTGTTCAGCAGAGGTAACATAACTTGCTATAGACTTTAACATTTGATTTTGTAACACACCTCTCAGGCCTCTAAACTCTCTCAAGAAGCTTTAACCACAAGGCCAAAATCCCCTCTAAACAATCTACAGCACTCAAATGTTTCTTTTCAACCAAACCAGTTTCAGTGATATATCAGGTTGGAAGTAGAATCCGTCCTGGGTTTGATTTTCCACAGACAGAAAGCCAAATCATTGCATTACTCTGAAACATACCTTGTGAATCCAATTTAGTTTAGAATCACATTAGAGGGGGGGGGGGGGATGTTCACATACATGGATGATGATTTTCTTGGAAAACGAGGTCTACATTTAATTTTAATTTCCAAAAGTACAGTTTTAGACAGCTATCAGCCTTTGTCAACACACTTTTTTTTTATGTTAAAGCTGCACTATGTAACTTTGTAGTGCAGTCTGTAACTTTTCTAACAATAATTTTTTAACATATTTCTTCACTCTGTCACTATCTACTGACAGACTGGTGTTAGACAAAGTAATCTCTGAAAAAAACTATAGTCCCCTTGCTTCTCTATCAGCATTTATAAAAACACTAAAAACACAGAGTGACCCGCCGTTAACCAGCCAATAAAAACAGAGTTTGTAACCAGCCAATAAAAACAGAGCTTGAATTTGAATCAGCCAATAAAAACAGAGCTTGAATTTGAATCAGCCAATAAAAACAGAGCTTGAATTTGAATCAGCCAATAAAAACAGAGCTTGAATTTGAATTTCAGCAGAGCAAGGCGGAGCAGAGCCATATACGGCTCTGAGGGGGAGGGATCAGAATGCTTTGCCTGTTGAAAATATTTCTAAGTTCTGCGCTCTACAGAAAGTTACACATAGCACCTTTAAGCATTCCAGTGACTCAATAGTGTTTTTGAACACCGTTGTAAACTAAATTTACACAAGCCATTCTAAGCAGTGTCAGTTAAAGTTATTTGATGACATTAAAACCTCTGCCAGTGTTTGTAAAAGAAGATACAAAATGGGATTTATTAGTTCAGTTGAAAACCATGATTGCAAAAAGTAGCTCTTTCTGGTTTATTGATCAACATTCACATTCACAAAAAAGAGCCAAGGGCAAGACCACAACCTCAGGTTCTTTCACTGTTGCTTCAGCTACACTTTGCTGTAGAGCCCATTCTATTTATCATGTGTTTAAATGGACTAAATGTTACACTCACTCAGAATGAAAAATGAGTACCTACTAAAAAAAAAGTTATTTGAAAAATGGCAACTTACAACGTTAGTTGGTTTACTTGGTCTCCAGCCCTGTTTACAAGGCAGTGGTGAGGCCGGCTACTTCGGAAACCGTGGCACTGACAAAAATTCAGAAGACAGAACTGGGAGTGGCAGAAATTAACACACTGAGGTTCACCTCAGGAGTGACAAGGATGAAGAAGGTTAGGAATGAGATAATCAGAGGTACAGCAGGTTGAACAACTGAGATATAAAAGCTCTATTCACACGGGATTTGTTTAACCTAGGGACCACATGTAATAAATAAATTACTCCCCAACGTCTGCTTTTCCTGTGGTGCATTCGCACGGGATAACCAAAGCCTGAGATTTTGCTGAAATTTACAGACATCTTCTGGATATGTTGTTAACGCACTGCGTATTGTGTAACAATGACATTACATCATTCACGTCAGTCACGTTACGTTCAGGTTATGGGTAGTTGGCCACAGCTCGGTGCTCTATTATTGCCAGCACTAGCCAGCTGTATAGTAATCTACAAAAATAAGAAAATTATTCTTACCGCACAGAGCAATGCACGATGTGACCCATCTTTTGCACATTATTTTACTCCTTATATTCAGCCTTTACGTTTTTTTCACAACCCTTAGCTTTTGCTGATTCGGGACATGGCACAAAATGTTATTTATTCACTCCAATGCAGCCTCCATTGCTAAAAGCAAATAAAAATGCACCCACGAAACAAAAAAACACTTAATTACGTATCGGGTCCCGTACATTTATGTTCAAATCACAGAGATGCCTATTTGCATTGGATTAGAACTATCACAGGACCTTGGAGCTCAGCAAAATGTAGTAGGTAATTTTTGGAAATGTTTACTTTACAAATTACTGGCATGGCCAATTCACACGGAATTAACAACATAGACAATCTCCGTAATTATTACAAATAGCATGTGATCCATAAAACTAATCCCATGCAGATGGGGCTAAAATTAGAGAGGACAGACAGATGGTTTGGGTGTGTCCAGAGGAGAGACAGTGGGTATGTAGGTAGAAGAATGTTAGATATGCAGCTGCCAGGAAAAAGATATATGGATGCTGTTAAGGAGGATATGGTTGGAGGGAGGACAAAGGATCCAGAGAACCATATGCAATGGACTTGTTGTGACGATCCCTGAATGGGAAAAGCTGAAAGAAGATTTTATCTCCAGCCTAAACTTTGGACAAAAATGTTTGTTGAGCTGGAACTGATTTTACGTTGGGCACTGGCTTTAAAATAGCGCTGGGAAAAAAGTTACTCTTATACTTTCTCATGAAGTTTTAATAAGAACACCTGACATCTGCCACACACAATAACCATGTGTTCATCCAATGACGTTGGAGCAGATTTGCTAAATGAAAGTTCTTTGTTCAGATTTCAAACACTTTATTTCCCAAACACCATTGGCTGCTGAACACTGACAGGTGATCTAGCTAGCTCTGTGATTGGTACACTCAGCTCATCTCGTCAAGCTTCTCTTCTGATGCGTCAGCACTTTTTCTCTTACTGCATACATCAGGACAGATCATTACCGTACATCTCTCCACTCCTTCCTTCTCTCCATTTCTCATTCCATCCCTCACTACCAAATGAAAGGGAAACCCTGGTGTGTATGATGCTGGTTTGCAGCAGAGCCAGATGTGGAAAGATGAGTGAGAAAAAGGACTGGCTGAGGAGTAAAGGCACAGCCTGCACCGACTGTAAATAATGTGAAAGATGGAGAGAGTTGGTGCTGGAAGGAAGATTGGCCTATCAGAGCTCTAAGGGGTAGAATGGAAGAACCACCAAACAAGGATTATTAGTTCAATAAAAGTAAATTCTAAAGAGATTGTCAGATATGGCAATCCATTTAAGTTCAGATTGCTCCATAACTTTTTTTGTTTAATTGATATTTTGTTATTATTTAAACTGATAAGTGCATTACAATATCTTCTCAGCTGATATACATTTAAAGTTCAGCCCTGTGCAAAAAAAATAAGTTGCCATTCCTGTACCTTTGAAAGAAGTTTTTAACAATACTTTTTCAGACTTCTGGGGGGTCTTTTAAAGCTCGTCTTTAGTTAAAACACTAAAGACAAGCTTTAAAAGACCTCACCCAACCCGGTTTCAGTCTTGACCATAGCAATCCATCCATCCATTATCTTCCTCTTGTTCCAAAGTCAGGTTGCGGGGTCAGCACTTTGAGCAGCGAAGCCCAGACATCTCTTTCCACAGCCACCTCTTTCAGCTCTTCTGAGAATATTCCAAGATGTTCCCAGGCCAGCCGAGAGTCTCTCCAGCGTGCCCTGGGTCTTCCGCGGGGTCTCCTCCTATAGTCGGACATGCCTGAAGCACCTCCCCAGGGAGGAGTCCAGGTGCATCCTTACCAGATGCCCCAACAACCTCAACTGGCTCCTCTTGAGGAGCAGCGGTTCTATTCCGAGTCTCTCCCAGATAACCAGACTTCTCAACCTGTCTCTATGGGAGAGTCCAGCTACCCTGCGGAGGAAACTCATTTCAACTGCCTGAATCCGTGATCTCATTCTTTCGGTCACTACCCAGAGCTCATGACCATAGGTGAGGGTAGGAACATAGACTGACCGGTAAACAGAGAATTTTACCTTACAGCTCAGCTCTCTCCACCACAATGGACCGGTACAGAGTCTGCAATACTGCAGATGCTGCACCAATCCGTCTGTCAATCTCACGTTCCATTTTTCCCTTTCTCGTGAACAAAACCCTGAGATACTTGAACTCCTCCACTTGAGGCAGAACCTCACCCTCGATCTGGACAGAGTAATCCACCCTTTTCCGGTTGAGGACCATGGCCTCAGATTTGGAAGTGCTGATTCTCATCCCAGCTGCTTCACACTCGGCTGCAAACTGCTCCAGTGAGAGCTGAAGATCACGACACAATGACACCAACAGGACCACATCATCTGCAAAGAGTAAAGATGGAATCCTGAGGCCACTGAACCGAAAACTCTCCGCCCACTGGCTGCATAGAGAAATTCTGTCCATAAAAGTTATGAACAGAATTGGTGACAACGGGCAGCCCTGGCGGAGTCCAACTCCCACCCTGAAGGGGTCCGACTTACTGCCGGCAATGCAAACCAAGCTCTCGCACCACTTGTATAGGGACTGAACAGCCCATAGCAACGGGCCCCCAATCCCATACTCATGGAGCACCCTCCATAGTGTACCCCAAGGAACACGGTTGAATGCCTTCTCCAATCTACAAAACACATGTAGACAGGATGGGCACACTCCCATGACCTCTCAAGGACCCTAGTGAGAGTAAAGAGCTGATCCAATGTTCCACGGCCAGGAGGGAACCCACATTGTTCCTCCTGGATCTGAAGTTCAACCAACGATCTGACTTGCTTCTCCGGTGCACCTGAATAGACCTCACCAGGGAGGCTGGGGAGAGTGATGCCCTATAATTGGAGCACACCCTCCGGTCCCCTTTTTTGAAGAGGGGAACCACCACCCCAGTCTGCCAATACAGTGGTACTGCCACCGATGTCCAAGTGATGTTAAAAAGGTGTGTCAACCAAGACAGCCCCACATCATCCAGAGCCTTAAGGAAATCAGGGTGAATCTCATCCACTCCTGGAGCCCTGCCGCCTTGGAGATTTTTAACTACCTCGGCAACTTCAGCCACAGTTATGGATTGATCAACCCCAAAATCCCCCGACTCATATTTCTCCATGAAAGACATGCTGGTGGGATTGAGAAGGTCCGAGAAGTATTCCTTCCACCTCCCGATGACATCACTGGTTGTGCTGTTTCCCCCTCCTCAGCCATCTGATGGTTTGCCAAAATCTCCTTGGAGCTGACCAAGAATCATTATCCAAGGTCTCACTGAACTCCTCTCACATCCAAGCTTTTGCCTCAAAAACAGCCATGGCTGAGGACTGCTTGGCCCTCCAGTACTCCTCGGCTGCCTCCGGAGTCCCACTGGCCAACAAGGCCCAATAGGACTCCTTCTTCAGCTTGACAGCCTCCCTAACCCGGGGTGTCCACCACTGAATTCATGGATGGCCACCATGAGAAGCACTGACAACCTTGCGGCCACAGCTCAATGCAGCCACCTCAACAAGTGAGGTGCGGAACATGGCCCACTCAGACTCAATGTCCCCCACCTCAGCTGGGATGCAGTTAAAGCTCTCCCAGAGGTGCGAGTTGAAGATCTCTTTGACGGGTTCTTCTGCCAGGTGTTCCCAGCAAACCCTCACTACACATTTGGGTCTGTCCTGCATCTTCCCCCACCATCTGATCCAACTCACTACCAGGTGGTGATGAGTTGACAGCTCAGCTCCTCTCTTCACCTGAGTGTCCAAAACAAATGGCCGCAAATCAGATGACATGACTATGAAGTCCATCATCGATCTACGACCTAGGGCATCCTGGTGTCAAGTGCACTTATGAACACCCTTATGTTCGAACATGATGTTTGTGATAGACAAACTATGACTAGCACAGAAGTCCAACAACAGAACATTGCTCGGGTTCAGATCAGAAAGGCCATTCCTCCCAATCACGCCCCTCCAGGTCACACTGTCATTACTCACGTGGGCATTGAAGTCCCACAGCAGAATAAAGGAGTCCCCAGGTTGCGCACCTTCCAGCACCCCTGCCAAGGACTCCAAAAAGGCTGGATACTATAAACTGCCATTCATTGCATAGGCACATACAACAGTCAGAGCCCCCGTCCCCCCAACTGAAGGTGAAGGGAAGCCACCCTTTCATCTACCGGAGAAAACTCCAACACACAGGCACCAAGTTGGGGGGCTACAAGTAGATCCACACTAGCTTGATGCCTCTCACCATGGGCAACTACAGAGTGGAATAAGGTCTAGCCCCTCTCAAGGAGATTGGTTCCAGAGCCCATGCTGTGTGTTGAGATGAGCCCAACTATATCTAGTCGGTACCTCTCAACTTAACGCACAAGCTCAGTCTCCTTCCCCACCAGAGAGGTCACGTTCCATGTCTCAAGAGCCAGCTTTGGTAAGCCAGAGTCAGAGCGCTAAATGTCCCTGCCTTTGGCCACTGCCCATGGCATGGGGCGGCCGTGGCGTAGTGGTAATGGCAGTCTTCCCCCGATCGGAAGGTTGGAGGTTCAAATCCCGAGTTCCCACACCATGTGTTGTTGTGTCCCTGGGCAAGACACTTAACCCCGAGTTGCTCCCGGTAGGACTGGCTGGCGCCTTGCATGGCAGACTACCGCTACCGGTGTATGAATGTGTGTATGAATGGGTGGATGGCTGGTGCTGTAAAGCGCTTTGGGGCCATTCATTGGGGGCTGGAAGGCGCTATATAAGTAAGGTCCATTTACCATTTACTTTTATTGCCCTTCCTGCAGGTGATGGGTTCAGAGGAAGGCAACCCCATGCTGCTCCTTCGGGCTGAGCCTGACTGGGCCCCATGGGCAGAGCTCCAGTCACCAGGCGCTCACAGACGAGCCCCTTCCCCAGGCCTGGCTCCAGGGTGGGGCCCTGGTAACCCATGTCCATGCAAGGGACACTGAGTTTCTTGCTGTATCATGTCCATAAAAATCTTCGGAATCGCTCTGTCTGGCCTGTCACCTAGGACCAATCTGTCTTGGGTAGACCTTACCAGGGACAGTTATAATTGCCCCCAACAGCATAGCTCCAGATCATTCAGGCGCACGCACAATCTCCTCCACCACAATAAGGTGGCAATTCAAGGAGTAGCAATACAGT
>JBBPBX010063914.1:0-15381 GCA_038048925.1 Garcialebias charrua | reverse complement strand
GGATATGTTAACATCTAAAAAAGCTAAGTCTGGTCCTCTGGACATTCAAAAAACAAAAAAACAAAACAAAGCAAAAAATTGTAGAAACGTTTCGTCTTTCGTCCGAAAGACTTCCTCAGTCTGAGGTGCTGTGTTCAGCTCAGTCTTATAAATAGCACCCTCTCACAGTGTTACACAACCAGTTGGCTGATGACAGCCTGAAACCAGCTGCTCACATTAGGGGTGGGCGTATCGATTCTAGTATCGATACTATCGATACCAAGGTGGTACTTGGTATCGAATCGATACTAGCGCTGTGGAATCGATACTGTCCTTTGCCTGCAACATCTGTACCTGCAGAAAGGATTTTCTCTAAGGCAGGACAGTTAGTGACACAGAGAAGAAGTGCAATTAAAGGGAAAAATGTAAACATGTTACTGTTCCTGAACAAAAACCTTTAAGTCATTTCCAACATGTAAATAGAGCCCAAAGGGCTCCTTACACATTATTTGCAACACTGACTTGTTTTTTTTGTTTTGTTTTTTTCAAAAAACATCTGTGCAATAGAAGTTGTTTTCTTATCACTGTTTTTGTGATTTTGACAGTGTTATGTTTTTGTAACATTGCTGCTTTTTTGTTATTTTGCACTGGTGACTTTTATTTAAACAACTGTGTGTTGTAAAAGAGGTGATGGGCAAATATTTTGTTACTCACACTGTTCAATTTTTTATACTGCTGCTGCAGCTAGTTGATAGAGCATTTTTATTTGACATTAAAACATCTGTGCAATAGAAGTTGTTTTCTTATCATTGTTTTTGTGTTGTTGGCAGTGTTATAATTTTGTGCGGCTCAACAGCGCCCCCAAGTATCGGAATCGGTATCGAAGTATGCGATTCTAGCACAGTATTTACTTGGTATCGGATCGATTCCAAAATTCTCAGTATCGCCCACCCCTAGCTCACATGATCAAGGAGGACCATCAGCCTAACATGGATCGTTAGCACCCTGATGGTTGTTTGCTATTCACAGAGGGCTGAGTGATACTAGCAATAACAGCATTGTAAGAGGGGGACAGTTGAACCCGGAGGCCTCCACCCCTGTTTAATGATGGACGGTTTCTTTTCACAAAGATGGCCTCCTTTACTCCTCTCTCAAACCATCGTTCCTCTCTATCAAGGATGTGAACATCTTCATCCCTGAAAGAGTGACCGCTGGCCTGGAGATGAGTGTAGACTGCAGAGTCCTGACCTGATGATGTTGATCTTCTGTGCTGGGCCATCCTTTTGGCCAGTGGCTGTTTAGTTTCCCCGATATAAGACTGATCACAGCCCTCCTGACACTGAACAGCATACACAATGTTACTCTGTTTTTGCCGGGGGACTGGATCTTTGGGATGAACCAGTTTTTGCCGTAATGTATTTTGAGGTTTAAAAGCCACTGGGACGTTGTGTTTAGAAAATAAACGTCTCAATGTCTCTGAAACCCCTGCAACATATGGAATGGCCACTGGTCTGGGTCTGGGTTCCTTCTTTTCACCTGATGGCTGGCTGGAGTCCTGTTTGGGTTTCTTCTCTGCTTTCAGGAAGGCCCAGTTAGGATATCCACATTTCTCTAGAGCCTGTTTTGTGTGTGATTTCTCCTTCTGTCTGGCTCCTGNATATATTTATATCCCTACAGCACCACAAGCCATGTTGGCGTTGATAAAATATAACTTTATTCTTATCTGTACTCTATAATGATGCTCATATAAACACTTTAAAACACAGCAAGCAAATTAAAGACAGAAAATAAATAATGTTTTGAACAAAATCCAACAGTTATAAGTCACATCAAACACTGCATACATCATTCTCCATCCATTCAAACTTACCTCCACCTATCTAGCTTGTGAAAACCCTCACACTGATTTAATAGGACCTGCTCTGATGGTTTTTATTCCCCGTAGAAGCTGTTAAACCATTTTATGTCTGTTTAGAAAGCTTGTTTTAACTTAGCTGACAACATGTCAGTCGGTTTCAGGTCCAAGAATAATACTAACATTTTGTACATTCACATGCTTCAGTCCAAGTAAAGAGGAGAATGTTTTTAAACTTATGTAACCAATGAAGCAATGGGTCTATTAATTTTTACAGTAACACACCAAATGAGAAAAGTGAAGCATGTAAAAGAACCAACAGGGTGGTGAACAGTGTGAAAAGATTCATTTGGTTAAGAGTCTCCACTCTAAATGTGACTTTGATTGACAACATGAAGGAAAAAGTCGTGATTTATGGCAGCATGGGATTCTGTGCCGAGGCAGACATCTGGTCTGAGCATGTGGCTTTGTGGGGCAGTAAGGAACTTTCTATGAGGCTGGGGAAAAATCCAAAAAGGAGAGAGAAAACGACTTGTGATGTGGACTTTTTATGTTTGTGTTGACTGATTTATTGAAGTTACATTTTACAAATAACGTTTAGAAAAACTCAGCCATTGAAGAGTTTGGAATTCTAGTCAATCAAGCATGTTTTTTATATTGAGAAAGTCAGATGACAAGACTTATGACACATGCTTGTTTTTTTTTTCAGTTTGGATTGAAAACTTCTCAGATATTCATTTGAGTGGGGAGTGAGAGGAATTAAGGGAATTTTTTTTTCCTGAATAACTTATTAAAATATTTTGTTTGCATTAAGCCATTAATTTATTTCAATTCAATTCAGTTTATTTATATAATCCCAAGTCACAACAGAAGTCATCTCAGGGTACTGAACAGAAACATTCATATACATAAAAAGTAAGTTGATAACATTAATAACCTGAGGAGCAGACTGCTTTGAGTTTAACTTCATCACAGACTCTCATTTGGAGCAAGCATGAAGGCAAAAATGGAAAGTAAAACTCCCTCGTGAGGAAGAAAGCTTTAGCAGGACCAGGCTCAGGACAAGCAGCCATCTTTGACCGGCTGGGTTTGAGATGAACAGGAAGGAGGAACAGATACACAATGGCAGATTATGAATCATATAAGATAGAAATAGTATCAAATGAAAACAATTAAATTGCAACAATTCATTTTAAGAACTTAGGTCAATTTGTCCTCTAGTAGTCTAAGTCTATGGCAGCATAACAAGCCAACCCTAACTATAGGATTTATCAAAAAGGAAAGTCTTAAGCCCAGTGTTAAAACTGGACAATGTGTCAGTCCTACTGACTGGAAGTTGGTTCCACAAGAGAGGGGCCTGATAACGGAAAGATCTTCCTCCCATGCTGCTTTTGGAAACTCTAAGAACAACAAGTAAGCCTACAGTCTGAAAACAAAGGGTTCTGTTAGAAACATGGAACAATAAGATCTGCAACATAAGATGGATCTAGGTTGTTGAGGGTTTTGTAGGTTAGAAGTAAGATTTTGGATTATATTCTGGATTTAACAGGGAGCCAGTAGAGAGAAGCTAAAACTGGAGAGATATGACCTCTCCTATTAACTCCAGTTAAAACTCTGGCAGTAGCATTTTGGATTAACTGAATTTTTTTTTAAAGAAGAATTTGGACACCCAGACAACAAACCATAGCAATAGACTAGTCTAGATGTGACAAATGCATGAACCAGTTTTTCTGCATCATTTTTAGATGAGGTGTTTCTAATTTTAGTGATATTACATTATGATATTACATGAGATAGACATGGGTCAGTGGTCATTTTGAATGTATTTCATATACTTTTGCTCTTGTTTTTATCTTATTTTTGACACAGTGTCAAAAAAGAAAAACCTATTTCCAACCATCAAAAGTATTTCTAGAATCATGAAATGTCTAAAGTTTAATGGTGTGCCTCAATGTCATTTGTGATGTAGTACTAAATTACTTTAAATGAAAACTGTTGCAAGAAAATTTGTCAAACTCACTAAATTACCGTATTTTCCAGACTATAGGTCGCAGTTTTGTGCCTAATTTGCATGCCCTGTGACCTATAGAGAGGTGAGACCTGTTTATGGATTTTTTCCCCATATTTTTAGACCAATTTTTGGCTCAGATATGACCGTTTTTCATTTTGGCCAAAAAATGGTGCAGTACCACTTTTGTCCGCTAGGGTACACCGACCGTTCCCAGCTCATGTGTCCGAAGGCAGCCTCTGTTGGTCGGACTCACTCTGTCGCTGCCCGGCCTCCTGCTCTGGAGGTAACTACTGTTAGCTGTGTTTGTCAGCAAGATAAGTCAAGAACCACAGGACAGATTTTTATCAAACTTACAGAAAGTAATCACTGTATGGACATTTACAAGTGACTAGCTTTATAAGATGTTTGAGATTTAAAAAAAAAAATATATGTTTTATAGACGTAAACGTGTCGCGTTAGCTCCGGGTTATTTTCCTGCTACTATTTGTCTAAATAACTCATAAACCACTCGGCGGATTTTCTTTCAGCTTACAGAAAGTAATTATTTGGGTTTCATTTACAAACTGTTGACATGTATGAAACATTTGAGATAAAATCTGATTTATTTATAATTTATTTTCGCATTGCACGCGACCGTTTGGAAGACGTCAAAGCAAAACAATTTAAATCCAGCAGATTTGACCATTTCGTGAATTTATTGAGGAACGGTTAAGCTCAGGAACCCTTGTGCTATAATGTCAGCTATAATTTTTAGCAAACAAATAATTGTTTTTACTGTGTTAATCTTGTAAAGTCCTTCCGTGCTCGCTCGCTTCTGTGGCCACCATTTTCAGCAGGGCAAATGAGGCGCTGACGCGTCGCGTAGCGGTGACGCATAATAGATGCAACCTAAATAAAGGTGCGATCTGTTTATGGATTTTTCCAATTTTTTTGCCAATAATTGGACAAAGCGACCTATAGAAAGGTGCAATCTATCAGGTGGAAATTATGGTATTGTTGTTATCTTCCACATAACCAAACACTTTAGCATCTATTTTTTACACTTTTTTCTTTGATTCTTTTCTGAACTTTATTTTGTAAAAAAAATTTGACTGAAAATCATCCAGATAAGGATCAAAACATTTTCATTTAGGCGTGTTTAAAGGCATGTTCAGATGGACACAGTCCAGTGAGGAACTGGCTTGCTGAATTTTGATCTGCAGCTAAAGAACACACTTTAACACCTTGTGAGTGCTTGCTGGCAACAATTAGACCCAAGCGTTTGTCTTCGTTTTAACTTTGGTTGTTAAATATGCCTTGGGGGATGGCCACTTGACCCCAGGAACCTTGTTCGTGCAGCCATGGAAACTACTTCCTCCTGTTTCCATTAATTGGACAAAAACATGAATTGAGTGGGTCAATGGTTTGGTGATAATAATAAAAAAAAGTACAAAACAATTTGCAGGTCTTTCTTTTTGGATGATTTTAGTTGTTAGCATGCATTTATCCTTGTTTGCACCTGTGTGTCTGTCTGAAGTTGGAAGAGTGCTGCATGTTAAGATGTGCGTGTGAGCTGAAGGAGTGTTAGACTCACCCAGTGTGTGACATCTGAGACGGCCTCAGGAAGGAAAAACCACAAAACTGTCTCGTATCAGAGCAGCACGGAAATCAGTCCCATGATCAAACCACCCTCTGTGATACATATGCTACAAGCACACATAATGAGAAAAAACACACTCATGCTGGGTCACTTTTAAACACACCGTGTGCATTTACCGTTCAACATGTGCACTCTCACATTGCTTAGCTTAGCAGCATGAGCCATCAACGACAGCCATTCAGGGGACATGCAGGGGTCATTAAATCTAGAAAAAACTAATTACATGATATTCAGAGTCAGAGAGTCAGAGTCAGAGTCAGAGAGAATTTATTGTCATTTGCACCGCATGTAGTACATGTGTTGAAAACGAGATTATGTACACAGGGTCCCAGTTACATCCAACAACAAATGCAAGAGAAATACAATAATAACATCTAGGATTAACTAAGAGAGACATCACATCAGCTAGTAATACACTAAGCCCTAATGTAGTAGAAAAACATCATTATAAACAGCAGCACGAACATGAGCAGATGGTCACAGATGAACGCAGCAACAAGAAACAGATATTCAGTAATAAAAAGAAAACTGTTGATGTTCCACTCAAAATTGAGGATGTTGAGATTTGTAGAGTGAGTGAGGTGAAGTTTTTGGGTGTTATTATTGATGACAAACTGACATGGAAACAACACATAAATTCTGTAAGAATAAAAATAGCTAAATCGATTGCAGTACTATACAAGGTCAGAGACCTATTGAATGATAAAGCTCTGTATTTGTTGTATAACACAATCATTGTTCCACACTTAATCTATTGTATTGATGTTTGGGGGAAAGCGTGTAAAACAATCACAAAGCCTATTTTTGTATTACAGAAAAGAGCTGTAAGAATTATCACTAGAAAACATTACTGTCATCCATCCAGTACATTATTTTATCAACTGAAATTATTGAAGTTCCATGATTTGGTTGATTATAATATTTTATCAATTATGTATAGGGCTCAGAATAACGAATTACCTTTAAATATCCAAATGAATTTTGTTAAAAGACAAAGTTGTTATAATCTTAAGGGGACAGAGATGTTTGTAAAACCACAATTCAGAACTAGTTTGAAGGGACGTTCTACCTCAATCCAGGGAATTAGATTATGGAATGGCTTGGAGAATGTAGTTAAAAATGCCAAGTCACTGTTTACATTTAAGAAAATGATCAAAAGGAATTTGTTGAAAAAATATATATGAATTAGCATAATGTGTATTGTATCAATTATTAGTTATGTATTAGTATTAGTATTAGAAAATTAGAAAGAGTTAGTCATTTTGTACTGCTGGTGAAAGATTATTATTGTTTAATCTGATTGTTTGAAAAAAGGGGCAGATATAATAAGATTTATTCTTCTTTCTGCTACCTTTCATTTTTTTTACATTGTGTACATATCATTAATGGGATTGTCTTGTATTGTGTTTCTTTTGTAAAAAAATGAACAAATTTTAATAAACATAAACATGCTGTAGCCCAGCTTCAACCTCTTGTTGGCTCACAGGCATCAATAGGCAATGGTGGGATTTAACTAAGTACAAGTACTTTGTTACTGTACTTAAGTACATTTTTATGTATCTGTACTTTACTTAAGTAGACTTAAATGTGGGTACTTTTACTTTTACTCCACTTCATTTTACATGAAGTATCTGTACTTTCTACTACACTACATTTCTATAATGTGTTCAAATAAAGTCCAGTTGATCTTGTATTGAACGCCTTTTTGATTTTATAATGTGTTGAGTTACAAGTTACATTCACGTTGCAGCTTTTTGATTTGTCATTAGTTTGAAAGTAACTGATGTCGAGAGAGTTGGTCCATTGAATCCCTGCAAAGTGGGCAGGTAACATTAAACCTGCCTTCAAGAAGAACTGGACCCATGTAGTGTATTCTAGTATAAATGTCATTGAGCTGGGAGCACCCACAGCACCACTAACACACCCAAAATGGATTCCACCACAGAGATTCAGCCAGAAGATACACACCACCCTTGCATGGCCTTATTGAAATTTTATTGAAAGACTATTGAAATATTATTGAAAGACGATTGAAAGACTGTTCAGTACAGCAGGACAGATTCTCTCTCCCAAAAGAGCCAGACTGGACTAAAAAAACTTTGAAAACCAACTTTTTCTGAACTTGAACAAGAAATTCTTGCTGCAACATTAAAATGATTCAGTTCGTGTTAGGACAGCAGACAAGAGATGTCTCCAAATGTCTCAACACTCGGGTCCAAGTTTTGAAAATGGTGTCAGGAAGTTAAAATATTGTTCACTATTGACCCATTACAAGGTTGACTAGACAGTATTTTAACTAGAGTTGATGACAAACTGTTGTTGAAATGATCAGTGCATGTTCCTTTGTTAGCTGTGCTTAATGCTCCTTTTTTCTGTCAGACAACTTTTACTTAAACGTGTTTACAGTACTGCAGTTAAAATGACATATTGGTTCCCTTATCAGTCAGGTCTCTCGGTGCAACACTATTGCTATGGGAAATTGCACCCCCGCACGATTACCTGAAGGAATACATTCACGCCTTTATGGCAGGGGCGTCAGCATCACCACAGAGACCCCGCCCTCTGGGTACTTAAAGCTCCACTGACATGATCTTTTAACTTTTCAAAAAATGGCACAACATATATAAATATTAAGATAGACCTCTGACCGTTTTTGCTAAAATAATGTTAAATGAATGAAAATTCCTCTCAAAATAGTTTAAAATTAGCGCCGTTTTTTTACACCGTAAATCCGGATTTTCCGGTCACGTGACTGTGACGTCAGATAAAGGAATTGTGTCCGCCTGTTGTTGTTGTCAGCGGGTGGCTTTGCAACTGGGATTCATTGTCTTCAAGAACGGCTTTTTCTTTTCCTGTAACACTTGAAAATGCCGTCAGTTTGTGTCGCATTTGGGTGCTCTAATTTCGCCAGTGAAGAAGTGAGCCTTCACACTTTTCCAAAAGATGAGAAACTTAATCAAGAATGGACCAAAAACGTCCAGAGAACCAGGGAGAAATGGACTCCGAGTAAAACCTCTGTTCTCTGCAGCGAGCATTTTACAGCAGACTGTTTTGAACTTACACCAGGTTTACAAAAATCTCTCGGCTTAAAAGTAAGATTCAAAAAAGTTTTGAAACCGGGTTCTATTCCTACTATTTTTAAAAGAAAATCTACAGAAGAAAGTGAAGCCACCACATCGAAACAACGCAGAGGAGCTACAGTCGGAAAACTCACCAGAAAACGAGTAAGTCTTTCTGTAAACATAATCGGTGGAGTATATACTGTTTTAGATTATTCACGGAGTGTTTATTTAGAGTGTTGGACGATGCGACCCGGCCTCTTTGTTAGCTCATGACAACAAAGAGGCCACATGTCTAAGCTAACCGCTATTAGCTATTGTGGTATAAATAATCCTTGTAAACTTCACTATTCCAATTATCTAGTTTCCAATAACTTTATCTGCTTCAGACTAACTATTGGATTGCTTATATTCATGCGATTACTGACAATAATTACGTCTTCGACGAGGCTAATATGCGGTAGCCGTGACGCACTCGGTAATAAAATTACTGTGGTATTAATTAATTTTCTAATGCTGTCTGTGCGCTCAGTTGACATCAGTAGGTATTGTTTATTCACCGAGTGTTTATTCATGAGAGTTATGGACTATTTACTGTCTTTGAAAGAGAAATCGCAAACGCGAGCCGACCTCGCCTCATTGTTAGATCATGACAATAACAAAGAAGCTACACGGCTAAGCTAACCGCTATTACCTATTGTGGTTTAAATAATCCTTATAAAATTCACTATTCCAATTGTCTAGTTTCCAATAACTTTATCTGATTCAGACTAACCATTGGATTGCTTATATTCATGCGATTACTGACAATAATTACGTCTTATATGAGGCTAATATGCAGTAGCCGTGACAAAAACAAAAGAGCCACATGAATCTCAACGCACGTTGTTGCACAGCAAAAACAAAGTGTATAAATAAGTTTTCCATTGATAGAGTAAATAGTACTGGGATTTCACAAAGAATAAAACTTGTATTGCATATATTGACCACAGTTATTTTATTTAGATGAAACAAAGTAATATTTTTTCTTTTCTTTTTTTCAAGAGACAACCTTATGATAATTACAGTAAATGTACTAATTTATTCATGTTAAATAAATACAAATCAAATCCTGGCATGTAATATATTCATGAATGATACAGTGGTATGTTGTCATATATCATTTATCAGAACAGTAGAACATTAGGATGTGTAATTTAGATTTTTCTTCTGTGAGATTTGATGTAAAATACTTTGACAGTATTTACATATCCACTCTTGCGTATCTAATGCTAATGTTTATTTTTAAAAAGAATTGAATAAATTACGTAGAGATAAAATTAAGATTTTGATGAGCAATAAATGATGTTATATTTCTCTGTCTAGGACATTTCTGAGATGATGTCGAAAATGCCTGACACCACAATCGCAACATCTGAAGAACCGGGCCCATCTACTAGTGAGATCTATGAACCTGCAATCATGCACATTGACAAGGTAATCATCTGTATCAAAATTAACTTTTATTATTCTTCTTCTTTCAGCTTTTCCCTTTTCAGGGATCGCCACAGCCAGTCATCCTCCTCCACCTCACTCTGTCCTCTGCATGCTCTGTCCTCACTCCAAATAACTTCATGTCCTCTCTAACTGCATCCATATATCTCCTCTTTGGTCTTCGTCTTTGTCTTTTTCATGCAAGCTGCATGTTCATCAGGCAGTCAGGATGCTAAACACTCTGCCTGCTCTGCCTCCCCCCTCCATTTGAACTGCCTTAACACAAAAAACTTTCTCACACATTACCACACAACACAAAGATTTTAACACTGGACTCTGTGTCATCAAACGGGTTATTCACTAAACTCTCGGTCATGTGCTCATTCAGTTTGCACTACTTCTCATATTTGCACTAATGTTTGTATTACATCACTGCCTATAGTCATTCTACTGTTAACATTCTCTGTTTACATACTACTGTTTACATTCAATGTTTACATTTATTAATACTATTTACATTTACTACTACTGCTTACATTTACTACTACTGATTAAATTTACACTACTTTTATATCTACACCACTGCTGATACATATACAGTGTTCTATGACCGGCCTTATTTAGGGATGCCCAATGTGCCTTACTGCATATGCCACTTTTGCCTCTATAACAATAACAACTACTACCTCATACATATACTGTGTACATTAACTAATATGCTGCTTTTCCACTTTGCAAATGTCAATGCTAGAACCTTTAGTTTACTTTATAGTTATACTTTTTATAATTTTCTATACTAGTATGCAGAAACTCAGGACAGTATTATGTTCATTAAATGTTTAGTGTTTTAGTTTTTACTTTTAGAGTTGGTGTAAATTTTCATACTCTTATACCACTATGCAAATACTCAGGACAGTGTTACAGTTTTACTATTTTATGCTTATGTTTATTATTATATGTTTCAGTGTTTTAATGTTGAAATAGTTACTGTTGCACCAAGGGACTGAAACGCAATTTCCATCCAGTGTATGTCCTGTACATCTTTAAGTTCTGACAATAAAGTTGACTTTGACTTCTCACATCCTGTCAATGTACTCACTGTCCCTCCTCTGAACATGTCCAAACCATCTCAGTGTGTCGTCAACTGGTATGTCCTGAAATTCTCAATTTACTCGTGGTAAATATGTAAAAACAAATCTAAAAGGTGTTTGTGAATTATATATATATATTTTTTCTGTTTTCTTAGAATTGTCGAACCACACAAACAACCTACAGAACAAGATCTGTCAAAGTACAAGTTAATTTTACAACGCACACAATTAACAAAGGTATTTGGGACTGTTTTAACACTTGGGTCACAATGATGCAAAGAGCTACAATAATTTTTTCACAAGAGTATAGAGTGAGTATAGAGTCAAAAGTTTTTGACAAGTAATATTTCTTGTTTAAGTAAAATCTATGGAATTTTCATTGGCAATAATATCCAATTTTCAATATGTTAACAATCAAAACATAATTTGATGCACATATAATTTTAATTATTATTTTTGTGCTACTCCAATTATGTTATAAAAAAATGAAACTAATAAAATATCTGTTGTTCTATTTTTCTTTTTCCACAGGTACACAGGCTACCGCTAATCGTCAACATGTGGGCACACAAACCGACGTTTCTCCAATTTTCATTTCACCAACACATACGTCACAAATAGAACTGCTTAGCAGCCCTGTATTGGAGAGTTCCAGCACTTTCATTGAGAGTAGCAGCCCTGTTGTACAGCATCATCGAAGTGACGAGGAATACTTACCGTCAAGCAGCTCACAGGAGAGTACAGAAACACATTCACCACAATCCACTCACTTAAGTTTAGATGACAAGCCAGAGTTTTACTTGGTTTGTTGGACAAAGCTTGCATTATTGCTTCAGCTAATATGTTGCAGCCGCTGTAAAACCAACAATTTGGAGACAATCAGAAGTACACAGGGCACAATGCTTATGGTACTTCTGAAATGCAGATTTTGTGATGACGTCACTACTTGGTACAGTCAGTCATACACAGGAAATATCCCTACAGGAAACATTTTACTCTCATCAGCTATTCTCTGTAGTGGTTCTCTAGCCAGTAAGGTTCTGCGAATGTTCAAACATATGAACATGGCAGTCATCACACTTAGAACATTTTTTAGGCATCAGCAACAATATCTCTTTCCAGCAGTTAAAACAGTCTGGAATTACTCACAAAGTTGTATGCTGGAATGTTTGCAAGCTGAACAAAGGCCACTTGCCTTAGCTGGAGATGGTCGTTCTGACAGCCCTGGACACAGCGCTAAGTATGGCTCATACACGATGCTAGAAGTTAATGTCAACGCCATCATCGATACACAGCTAGTACAAGTAAGGAATGAATTGTTTTGTTAATTACTTTTTAAAGTTACTATTAGTAACAATCATTTGACAGAGAATGGAAACATAACTAATTATATTTTTCTTTAATGTTATGTCTTAGAGTAATGAGGTTGGTGGAGCCACTCACATGGAGAAAGAAGGACTGAAACGGTCAATTACATTTCTTGAGAACAAAGACATCAAAATAGGAAAGATGATTACTGACAGGCATGTTCAAATAAGAAAATGGCTAAAGGACGAGAAGCCTGACATCGCCCACTTTTTCGACATTTGGCACATAGCAAAGTGTACGTAAAATGTCTTTAATAAAATGTATATGGTTTAGTATTGTTTATATTGACTTATGATTATTTAATTAATTAATAAATTTAATTTTCTCTGAAAATTTCAGCCCTGAAGAAGAAGCTGTGGAGTTTATCGAAGGAGAAGGATTGTAATCCTCTTTCAGACTGGGTCAGCAGCATAGTGAACCATCTCTACTGGTCTGTCATCTCAACCCCTCCTGACCAACCCGATCTTATCGTTTCTAAATGGCTGTCTCTGCTCGACCACATTGTCAACATCCACGAACACAATGATGAGCTCTTCCCTCAGTGTTTGCATCCAATGCTTATCCGGAAAAAATGGCTAAAGCCAAGTAAGTTGTTCATATTTTATAGGTGAACATGTTTGTTTATTTATAAATAAGAATTTTATACATTTAATTTTTTAATTTTTGTTTAAAATGATGTACTTGCAGATTCCAAGGTTATGGTCAGACTGGAAAATATTGTTTCTGCTAATTGGCTATTGAAAGACATCAAACAGCTGTCCGGACAAGAACAGACATCTTCACTAGAAAACTTCCACAGCCTTTTGAATCACTTTGCTCCAAAGACATACGTGTTCTCCTACAAAGGTCAACTGTGCAGGTAATCAAACTAAATTATTGGCAAATACTAAATGTTGTAATAATTCCTAAATTAACATACTTAATCCCACAAATCATTATTTTAACAGAACATTGATGGCTGTTCTGCATTTTAACGAAAATGCATCAAGGGAACAACAATCAACGATTGCAGGAAAACCTCGCTTTGCATTGTCCTTTCCAAAGTGGAAAAAAGGACAATATGTCGTCAAGAAGATAGTAGAGGATCCTACATATGGTAAGTCATTCTACAAGATCTCACAAATCTCTTTCAAACTTTAAGCATTATAATTAACATTTCTTTGAGTAATGTTGTTTTTAATTAGACAAATGACATGAAATGAAAATTGTTAAGAAATTTATTATCACAAAACGCTGAACTAATACAGATTACAACATCATCATCTTCAACTTTATTTGTAAAGCTCTTTAACACAGCCATAGCTGAAAAAAAGCACTGGACACTAGCTACAAAAAAGATAATAAAAAAAGCATAAAAACAGAAACACCAAACTAACACACAGTGAACTAAAAGTTCTATTTAAAATACAAAAAATTGACAAGTAATCAGGGCATAATACAATCATATTGTTTTTGTATGTGTGTTTGTTTTTTTGTTTGTTGTTTATTTGACAGACTATGTAGAAGATGTTTGGACGAAGGTACTAGCTCTCTGCAAAGGTGAACCAGAGGACCAGGCTGGAGAAGAAGTTGTCGTTCCACCTCCACTCAGCAGTGACTTCCAGCGACCCGACATGGACACAGCAGTTGCAGAGAGACGGTCGAGATACCATTGATCATTCAAGCGGGGGCCACCGAAAGCCAGTGTAAGCACCTGCTGCTGCTGCTCCTCCTGCTGTTGCTCCTCCTGCTCCTCCTGCTGCTGCTCCTCCTGCTGCTGCTGATCCTGCTCCTCCTGCTCCTCCTCCTCCTGCTGCTGCTGCTGCTGCTGCTGCTGCTCCTTCTGCCGGAAAAGTATTTCTGATCCGAGTCACGACACATGAAGGAAGTGGTACTCTGACGTGTCGTCCAAGATGCCCGTAAACCATATAGACAAATTGCCTGTAGGCTACGTAACGATATTTTCTGCAAAATATGCATGGTTGTGTTTAGTTAAGATATTTTCTTCAAAATATGCTTGTTTATATTTAGTTAATAGATTTGTATGGTGATTTTTAGGTAAGTATTTGTGTATAGATATTTCATATAGTTTTAAACAGTTTCGTACTCACTCATGTTGTTGTGAATGTTGAGCGTCATGCCTCCTGAAGTGGTTGATGAAGGTCAAGTTTGCAATTCTTAGGACTTGAACACTCAGACAACACTCCTCAAAATAAGACAGTTGTGTCACGCATGTCACATCTTCAGCCATACGATGCATTTCTTCCATAACCTCTGGTATTTCGTTGCAACATTGACATTCAATAACCGTTGGCAATGGCTGGCAATTTGTACAGGTACACCTGTAAAAAGAAACTTATTTTAGTGGATTTTATACAGTGATATTTTTCTTGATATTTTTTTTAAATAAAATTACAATAGAACATTAAAAAAAAACAATTGCAAACAGAGATGTACATGTACACCTGGAAAAATAAACATGTTTTACTTCATTTTGTACAGTCATATTATTCTGAGTTTTTTAGTTATTTTTAGTAATAAGTTTACAATACAAACACAATAAACAATGTAAAACTGTGATTTTTTTTATTATAATTGCATTTTGTAAAATAAGAAAATTGCCATTGTAACATTTAATAAACGGTTTTTAAAAAATATCTACAAAGCTAAATCTGGGCATTACAAAAACAAATCAATTTAAAAAAAATTAACTGAATTCTCACTCCCTTTTTTTGTTTTAATAATGTCCGTAGGACCTGGTTTAGCTTTTTAAGGTATTTCTACGTGGATTATTCAACGTGCATCAGTGTGTCTTACAAATACATTTAAGTGTCTGTTTACAATATTTATCAATACAAAGAAATATTTTGTATATTTTAAATATATACTGTACTTGTATAATCTTTGGGATATAACGGTTACGCTTT